>VONZ01000548.1:410000-502833 GCA_012976165.1 Labeo catla | reverse complement strand
CTTAAATTTTTTCAAAATTTCTCTTTTTACCATGTTCAAATCCATCCTGTAAAATTCAGCAGATTTTCCCCTCAAATCAAGATAAGAAAATATGTGAAAAGCCACAAAATACAGCCAGAACCATCCATGGGAAACGTTTTTGCGGGTTAATATAAATCGGTCGTAAATTCACTCCAACATAAAGTCATAGCGCATTAACACGTATGCTGAGAGCTTTCAGCAATAAAACACAAAGATAGCTAAAGAAGTATGTAAACGACCTCCTGGCATATATCTAGTTTATGGATTTAATAATTGCCCGCAAAGACACACCAGTAATGTGAAAATGAAGGGCATTAACATCAACACACACATTTGGAGGAGGATAATATACAATCACAT
This sequence comes from Labeo catla, assembly GCA_012976165.1. Classification (NCBI taxonomy): domain Eukaryota; kingdom Metazoa; phylum Chordata; class Actinopteri; order Cypriniformes; family Cyprinidae; genus Labeo; species Labeo catla. The sequence goes on along the minus strand of VONZ01000548.1, from coordinate 502,452 downwards.
CATGTTTTGGCCTCTCTGACCATTCCCAAAACCAATGCTCATTTTTCTGGCTCTTTGGACAAGATGCCCCATTCATCAGATGCACCATCTTCCTCCTCCATCACTTCTCCCACCGTGCAAACACTTCCATGAGTGTGTGTACGAAACACTAACAAAAACCATTATCAAAATCATTGCTCATACTGTATTTCATTGCTAACATAGCATTTCTGCCTCTTTCTTTGTCTAAACCGCCCCACGCGGCTTGGGACTCGTTCTTTCTGGCGGTCTTCTCACAAGCTTATGTCTGTGATAAAGCTAAAGGTGACATGATAAGCTGTGCAATCATCTAGGTCTGAGGTGCCCTAATCCCTGCCTAAGCCCTGTCATAAATCCATCTGTTATCTGTGTTACTCCTCTGCTCTTGACACCGAAACACAAAGCGCCCGCGCCGAGAAGCCTCTTGTCAAGATGCATTCTGCCTACAGATTGTGTATGTGTGTGTGTGCGTCGGAGCTGGCACTTTGATTTATTGTGGCGCTCTGGCCCGTGCTCCTCTGGGCCAGCAGTGTGTGTTTGTTTTCTGTTGCACAGGAGGACAGCGTTGAGCAAATGTTAGCATGCTGCACAGAGCGCTAAAGTGTTTGCATAAGCAACTCTACAGTAGCAGGAACACATAAAGATGGCGTGTGTGTTGACGGGTGCATGTCCTTCATTAAAATTCCAAGAGATTTATTATTGTCATGGTTTGTGGAAATTTAAATGGATAGTTCAAGCAAAAATGACAAATCTGTCATAATTTACTCACCCTCAGGTTGTTCTAAAACTGTCTGACAGGAGAAGGTAATGTGAAGAAGTGTTTTTGTCCATCCAGTGAAAGACAACACCGAACCCCATGGACCTTCATGCAATAATGCTTTTCCGAAAGGGTCAGAAATGAACTTTTCCAGGGGCATTTTTTACATTTGTGAGGGAAATATATTGTCTTTAAAGTCAAATACTTACATTTACCCAATTACTAAATTCAATATTTTAAAATGTTGTCAATAACGAGAGTTTAAAATTGTATCTAAATGATACATGTAAAAAAAAACAGGAGCTCATAGGACTGCAATATTATGACAAAGATCATTATTGTAAATTATAACTCTTTATTTTGTAATAATGATTATTAACACTGATATAGAAAATAATAAAAAAGATGTTTTGTTTTATTTTGAGGCATCACATTCTGGCGTCATAGACAAACATGGGTCAAAGACATTAGCCTAGCACAAGTTATGCAAAAACTCCAGTTATAATCACTGAAGCTACGAAATTAATCTGTTACTTACATCGTATCTGCACTGTGTTGTATATGAATGAGGGAATTCGCGTTCGTGCGCACTCATCAACAGCTCCATGGTTTTTAGCGCTGACTAATCTAAGCGCCTCTGATTGGCCAATGCATTCCTAAATTCAACAGAAACGCGTTTGATTGGTTAAAAGGGTTTAACGCTCCACATAGGAGCGCGGAAAAGCAATCTGATGCAGTGTGAGCGAAATGTATTTCCACGAATTAACACTTTTCATTTATTTTCACATTTAATTTTGATCGCGACAGCCGTAATAGGTTGTTGCCCCTTTGACTTGAATTTATAGGGCATTTTTGTTAATTCCGGTGGTGTTTTTGCCACAAGCCCTTGTTAATTTCCAACCCTGATTTCCTGCATCATAAATCTAGCAACTTTTTTAAATTAATGTTGATTTATAATACTATACTTTGTTATATTACTGTGGCATTAAATTACAGAAAACTAGTTAAAGCTGCAGTGTTTCTAATACAACGCCTGAGGGAGTGACGGCAAATTTGACATCTTTCTCCTATAACCAATGTAATCAATCATTCTCTTTTCTCTCGTTTTTTTAGTCCTAAATGTGCTATTTCATATTTTCTTGCAAAATGGAAGCAAATGGGAATGCAAAAATTACATTTGTTGTGGTTTCTGTTTACCATATAGAAGTTTTTCCATCTATCATTTCCTCTTCTGAGAACCTCAGTAATGTGGAAAAGATGTGTGAAAAGTCAAAATTCTTAAGACATTAAGTCATAAAAAAGTTTGATAAAGTCATAGATTAAAAAAAAAAAGTGTGATTTTATGTCATAATTATGACTTTCTATCCTATATTTTTTTTAAACTATCCCTTTAACCTCATTCTTAAAGGAGAAGCTCACTTCCAGAACAAAAATTGACAGATAATTTACTCACCCCCTTGTCATCCAAGACGTTCATGTCTTTCTTTCTTCAGTCGTAAAGAAATTATGTTTCTTGAGGAAAGCATTTTAGGAATTATCTCTATATAGTGGACTTCTATGGTGCCTGCAAGTTTGAACGTAGTTCAAAATGTAGTTTAAATGCAGCTTCAAAGGACTCTAAATGATCCCAGCTGAGGAATAAGGGTCTTATGTAGCAAAACAATTGGTTATTTTCTAAAATAAATGTACAATTTACAACTGTACAACAATGTACAACTTTTTAACCTTAAATGCTCATCTTGTCTAGCTCTGCGATGCGCATATGTACTCTGTGTAATCCGGGTCAACACAGTTAGGGTAGGTCGAAAAACTCCCGTCTCATTTTCTCCTCCAACTTCAAAATAGTCCAACATCCCTGCAGAAGTACCGACCCAGTGTTTACAAAATGAACGCGCAAACAAGGTCAAACACCCTTTACGAAAAACAACAAGTGACTGTGACACAGAGTAGTCTGCATTAGAAAAAGTGCACATTAAAGAAAACAGCAGCTGCTTAAATGGTAGGCAGAAACTCATGAGCACACTTATGAAACCTAAAATGACAAATGGGACACCCTGTGGTCTTAAATACAACAAGTTTGCCATTTGGGACAGGGCCTGCTAGTTCCAATTCAGATACACAAACCTGCTCACTCTCCAGTCTTTTATATTCATTGCGAATGCAGGACTGCAAAGGACTCCGAAACTTTTATACTGACACTTTTATAGAGTTAGTACTGTGCTGTCTCTGGCACGGGGCCCTCCCTGCAGGAAGTGGGGGCTTAAATAATCATTCATTCTTTTCTGCGTCCTTTACATCCTTCATAGCTGTCATCCCACCAGCTTTATTGGACGGAATTTATCACAAACTACAAAAATCTCCCCTGGAATGAGAAATATTTGATTACTTTAAAGTTGGAGCTTGGCCCACATTTGAGAGAGAGGAGGGGGTATATGTTGTGTCACTGACAGCGGTATGCCAGCTGTGATATTCATCCACAGATTTATGGCTCTGTGTCCACTCCGTCTGTCCTCTGTGACAAATCTCCTACTTAAGCAGACAGTTTTTTGGCCAATGCCTTTGAGGTGATTTTAATGTTAAAAGCATTTTCGTTTTTCACGAGATGACAAAACTGAACAAATGCCACCAGGAAATGACTAAAACAGCTTTATTCAGCCTGGTAAAAAAATGGTATTCAAGTAAACAGAATACTAAACTTTTTCTGAAAACAGCAACAATCGTTTTAATGAAATCCCCAATCTTATTTCAAAGCAAGACAGGAAAAAACAAAACAAACCCATCTCCATATCCTCTGGCGCCCCCTGAAGGGAAATACAGACATTTTAAATTACTCCAATACAATGAGAATCTAGAGTTTATAATTTAAAAAACAACAACAACAAAAAAAACTTATATTACATTGTATTCTTCTTTACATTGTAAATTGTAACTTTAAAATACTGTAAATGCCTGGTTATGAGACAATTTTACATCCACATGTTCAACTTTTTATATATATGTAAGCCCATTTCTGCCACATGCTATAATATATATATATATATATATATATATATACACACACACACATACATATAAACAATGCTTTGGTAAATCATAATTAAGTTATATCTATCAGATAAGCCAAAATAATAACATTACGACAAAATAAATAACATGACGATCAAAATTACGACAAAAACATTTTTTTCGTTTTTTAATGCCATAATTATGGCTTTTATTTAATATTCTTGTTGTAGTATTCATTTTGGTACTAGTCAGATGAATACATTTTATTATTTTACCATTGTCCCAATCAAAAATAATTTTAGGGTAATAATTTTACCCTTAAAAAAACTATTAATTACAATTTTAGAACATTTATAATCTAAAAGAGTAAAGCTAACCATTTCAGTAATTATTCTGATTAATTTTATTTTATGTATTTATATATTCTTCTGAAAAGTGTTGAAACAAATACCCAAATATATTTGTTTCAGCTGAACAAAAACAGAATTATCTAGCTTCACTGACAAAGAAATATAACTTTCAGTCTAGATAAAAATGTATGCAAATCATCTGTCTACATAAAAGAAAAAAGCACTATGAGGAGGGAAAAACTGATGCAGATGTGCCTTTTAAAAATAATGAAATAAATCAACAGCCAAGATATATGGCTGTCTCCCCTCTGACCTCAAGGTCAAAGTAGGTCAAATGCTTACTAGTGATTGCACCCTTAATTTCACAGGCGTTTCCAATCAACGTATGCGAGGTGTAGCCTGAGCGTATTCACTTTGACAGGTGATCTATCGGTCTGTCTTCAGGCTTCAGAGGACCCAGGTGTAACATTTACCCCATGAATTTTAATCTCAGAATCAAATATTTATCATCGGAGAGCAATGAATGAGCGAGCTGGTGACCTGACGTGTCTTCTATCGGTTTCTCTCACTCTCTGTCTCTCTAGATTCATCATTTGAGGTATTAATTTGTTAACCTCCCACTGGGTCATTATAAAGGAATCAAAATGAGAGAAGCTTACAACCACCCACATACGGTAATTATTCAGACTGAGAGCAAACATGTGAAAAGATTGAAGTGCACGAGCAGAAAGTCCCACTCACTCTGGCACAGACGAGAGGAGGCGTACAATATGATTCACGTGTGTTGCAGAGCAGAGTGTGGGGGAGAGCAAAGACAGAGACAGAAAGAAAGGTCTCAATAAAAAGAGAAAAGTGCAGAGATATTGAGAAGGAGAGCGGGGTGTCGCAGCGTTGATTAATTCAGCTGTGCTGTACGTATACAGACAGAGCCAGACTGCTGTTTAGACAGTGGGGAGTGAATGTGTTTACTCAGCATCACACTAATGCAGCACACCTCAACATTCAATGGACATCAACATCGTTTTCACACACATTTATCAAGTCAATGCCTGTGAATGTTTGTCTAGTAAAGTTAAACCTTATCTATAAAATTATCTATCTATCTATCTATCTATCTATCTGCCCAACTACCTACCCATCTAACCATTTATCTATCAATAAAACCATTTATCTATCCATCTAACCGCTTATCTACCCATCTGTCTGTTTGTCTACCCACCTACCTACCCATTCATCTATCTGACTGTATATTTCGACTACCCATTTATCAGCCTATCTATATTACCATTTATCATCTAACCATATATCTACCCATCTGTCTGTCTACCCACCTACCTAACCATTTATCTACCCATCAAAACATCTACCAATCTACTCATATAACTATTTATCTACCCATCTTTCTATCTACCCACCTACCTATCCAACTATATAACATTTATCTACCTATCTGTCTACCTACCATCCATCTATCCCATTTATCTATCTACGCATATAACTGTACACAAATACCTATCTATCTACCTACCATCTATCCATGTTTATGTTTGTCGGTCTACCCAGCTACCTAACCATTTATCTCCCATCTACCCATATAACCACTTATCTACCATTTAACCATTTATCTACCCACCTACCTAACCATTTATCTGCACATCTATCTGCCTACCATCCATCCATTTATGTCTCTGTGCTTGTCTGTCTACCCATCTAGCCACCTACCTAACCATTTATCTAATCATTTATTTACCATCCATCAGTGTCTGTACGTTTTGTCTACCGATTTACCCACATACCGAACCATTTATCTACCCATCCACCAATACAACTGTTTATCTACCCTTTGAACCATCTATCTACCCATCTATCTACCTAACATCCAGCTGTTTGTCTGTCTACACATCTACCTAATAATTTATCTAGCCATATAACTGTTTAACTTTATCTATCTATCCATCGATCATCTAACATTTATCTACCCACCTACCTAACCATTTATCTACCCATCTGTCTTTATCCATTCATCTATGTTTGTCTGTCTACGCATCTACCTAACCAGGTATCTACCATCTACCCATATAACAGTTTATCTACCCACCTACCTAACCATTTATCTACCATCCTTCAGTTTCTGTATGATTTGTCTACCCATTTACCCACCTACCTAACCATTTATCTACTCATCTACCCATATAACCATTTATCTACCCATATAACTGTTTATCTATCTACCTACCTAACCATTTATATACCTACCATCCATCTTCCCATGTCTGTATGTTTGTTTGTCTACCCATCTACCTAACAATTTTTCTAACCATGTATAGAAGTTACCATCCATCCATCTGTATTTTTCTCTACGCATCTACCCACCTACCTAACCACTTATCTATTCCTCCACCCATAAAACTGTTTATTAATCCATCTAACCATTTAGCTACCCATCTGTCTACCTACCTATCCATCCATCTATGTCTGTATGTCCGTCTACCCATCTACCCACCTACCTAACCATTTATCTACCTACCCATCCATCCATGAAAACATCTTACTAAGTAAAGAACACTAACAAAGAAGATCACTTTGTCATGCTGTTGAGAGTGCAGTTAGGGACTATATGATAAAATACAGAAAAAAAGCCACAGGGTTGCTTGGATATTAAGCCTGGTTGCAATTTCTTGGAAATACAGTATAAATGATTTATTAGTCGACAGAAATAGAGCTTACTCACAACAGACAGCTTGCACCTTGCATGAGATGTTTTTTTCTAAATTTACACATTCACTGTCACTGATTTTATCAGATATGCAGCATTTAGACGGAAATGCATCCTGAGGCAGTTTCGCATGACAAAACCTCTATCTATTTCACAATTAACAGTGTGTTTCACACAAAGACACACATCCTAGCAAGATCAACTACATATATGATCTTTACATTAACACTCCCCCTTGACGGTTAGATTGCTGTATTGAGATGTTTTCTAGGTCACGGAAGCTGTGCATGTTAATTTGTTCTTTTGCTCAGAGGGGAAAATTGTCATTCTCACCACTAAATGGGTCATGGTAAAGAGGTAGCTAATCCTCACACTGCACAATAAACAACTTCCCCTATAAACATATTTGGTAGCTCGAGATAAGGCACAAATTGATGTCAACCATCTCAAATTGTCTAAATCACACCTGTAATCATGTAATACCATCAGATAAAGCATTTAATCTCAAATATCTAAACAATTTTAAATAGATAGGCACATGGTGACATGCACCAGTTTACAAATATTAGTCACAAAAGGGACAAAAATATGAATAGCATAGCAAAGAAGCAAAGGGTAGAACAGAAAAGAGCTACACTCTGATCTTTCGGAGTGTTTTTTTTATAGACTTCATTCTGTATTACACCCAGAATGTTGATTTACGTCATTCGCAACAACGTCAGTTATACTTGAAGCGAAATGTACACAAAGATGTATACAAATACTAGCATATGCACAACTTCTCACATGGGACGTGTGAAATTTCTCATGATGCTAAACGAAACAGTGTTAGATCACTCTGCACCATGTGGTTGGGACTTGCCTTGTAAGCATTGTAATATCGGTAATATTGGTTTTCCTGTCCTCTTTTTCCATGGTTACTGTCCTCATTCGAAGGCTGCATCTGATTTGTGAATCTATGATACATGTGCATTTGATCTTATCGCTCGCTAGTATATAAGGCCCTGCCCTGCCGTTGCAAACATCTCTGTCTGAAACGCGCTCCATTATGTCTCTGGTCACCATCACTCTCATCACCAGCATTCTTTTGAGCGTGTTTTCTCACACTCCAACAGCATGTAAGTTACTTACGGATATCTTACTGTGTTTTTGTAATTTCTGGGAATTTAGCTGATTTTTTTCTGTCATTTTAATGGGTACTATGTAGTAAATGCAATTAACTGAGCTGGTTTATGTGGGTCTATGATTATGATTGTAAGAAAGATGTTGTTTGTGATGTCAGATGGACCGCTGAACTATGCCTGTTGTGTGAAATATACTCGAAATCCTCTGCCCTTTGGAGCAATCACTGGCTTCGTGGAGCAGAAGTCCACCGAGGTGTGCCGCATAAGCGCCATCATGTGAGTCACTGTAATCTGACCGCAGGAATGAGTCAGGGTTCACACATGTACCCACACAATGTGGTTACACCAAAATAGACACATTTAACCATACATTTAAATATGAGGGCGCACAGCCGACACAAAAAAAATCCCACAGCATTAACACAGGACATACAGTGGGGTACAAAAGTCTGATGCTACATTAAAAAATTTGTCTTCATCTAATAATAATAATAATAATAATAATAATATAACACTACAATAGTAAATATTATAGTTTAGCTATAATAAACTAAAAACTAAATACTATTATAATTTAAAAAATGAAAAAGTATACTATTAGAGCTATAATCCCAAATTTTACAAATGAATTTGTGCAAATAGTCAAATGTTGCTGCTGCTGAAATCTTTGAACCATTTTAAATCATGCTGGAGATCATTATCAAGTTTTATGCAAACTTGCAAAGTTCATACGGTTCAGGGACTACTGCCATTGAAGCAAATATGTGAATCTAAAATTCATGTTAATTTTAACAAACAAAAATACAATTTTTTACTCAAATTACGTTGAGAATTTGCAATGAAAAATAAACATAAATAATTAAAAACATTAAATAAACATTATATATTACACTACTGTACAAATGGTCGGGCTTGGTAGGTCTCTTATGCTCACCAAGGCTGTACTTAAGTGAAGAAAAAATACAATAAGACAGTAATATTGTGAAATATTATTACAATTTAAAATACATGTTTTCTATTTAAATACACTATACACTATACAATTACAAAATTTTATTCCTGACATTTTCAGCAGCTATTATTCCAGTTTTCACTGTCATATGATTCTTCAGATAATTCTATTATTATTGTCATTCGTTAAAAATAAACAAAAGTTTAAAATCAGAGCATATATTTTTTTATCTTATTCTTTAACTTTGATCACTTTAATGCATCTTTGCTGAATAAAAGTATTAATTTCTTCTTCTTCTTTTTTAAATCTATCTTACCCCATACTTTTGAATAGCAGTGTGTATTATATAATCAGTATTATTAAAATTAATTTAAAATCAGACTTTTGGTCCCCACTATATCCATACCTATGAAGAGACTACTGCCTGTGACGTCCAATAATGATCACAATAAGCAGTCTTAAGAAGAAAGTTTGGCATCCCTTCTTTCTAAAAGTGCTCTTTCTCTTCAAGATTTCTCACCAAGAACAACAAGAAGGTATGTGCGAGCATTAAGGACAAGTGGGTGAGAGACGCGCTTGCACGTCTGAGGTAAGAAAAACAAAGTGTGCGATACCTCAAATTTGCGGCATTCGTAGTATGGCGACATTCAAGCTAACATTGAGCCGTAAATAATAATGACAAATTGGAATTCTTATTATTTCTTCTTTTGTGATGGCCAAAATAACAAATGACTTGGATTTATATTTTCTTCGTAGGTCCAAAATAACAAAATTGACGGAACAGGAAAATCTGCGTCTCACCACTGCTGGACTGACCACCAAAAGCCCATAAAGCTCTTTTAAATAATGTGGCATTAAACATAACAGATTTTATTAATTACTGATGATTATCCTCATACGTAATGCTTTAATTTCTATTCTAACTATATATCCTTAAGAATAAAGAATAAAAAAAAAAAAAAAAAACTGTTTTTTACTACTTTTATGTATTATGACCTAAAAGTATAAGTCTGAGATGCTGTACATGTTTGTCTTAAACAGCAATAATGATAAAACATTAAAACTGAAATAAAAAACTCATTTTCTTGTTTGCTACTTACTGTAAAAGACAAGTTAGGAGAGAACAATTAACAGAACCATGCAGATAAATAGAACCACAGTTAAAAGCCATTACTTTACAAAATGATCACTCTGTACTTTAGAACAAACCATAGCATATCTGTGAAAATGTGGACGCTTCTGATAAATCTGAGACTAAATTCATAATCTCATCTCTGTCCTGCTCAATCCCGGGAAGCCTGGGTACAGGTGTCCCAATGTTAATATTGTTCATCAGCTAAAAGAAAGAGACAGCAAGTGAAAAATTTATGAAGCAGACATCTTATATTCTCCTAACTTTCGATTTGCTCTTGGTGAGAAAAACAGACTTGCATGTTAAAAGATTCAACAAGGTTTCATAATGAAAAAGATGTCCTTCAAGGTATTGTTTCAGTTCTAACCTGAAGATACTCCTCAAAGTTTATGGCGTTGTACTGACGAGTGTCTACACTTTCAAACATCGCTCTGCGCTGCTCAGGAGAAGTGGCATCCTGGAAGACGTCAAGCATCTCATTGCTGTTCCAGAGTGCATGATGAGACAGTAAAGAAAAAAAGAAAAAAGAGTGAGAGAGATTATTAATATTTACTGTAATGAATTCATCTGGGCTATTAGTGATTTGTGTGGAATTAAATATTTTGATATTAGAAAGTGCTGCCACCTAGAGCTGAAATCATTGGTGTTAGAGATTTATTTGACAGATATACAGTACTGTGCAAAAGTCTTAGGCCACTAGTATTTTCATCAGCTAACAATTGGTTTAAAGTCAGTTAAAGTCAGTCTGTTGCTGTAGTGTGTCACTAAGAAATATCAGTTTACATTTCTAAACATTCATTTTGCCATTAATTATAATAATCCAGTGAGATTTTTGTATGAGCACAGGCTGTTGTCAGACTCCTTGTGCAAACAGAGATCTGATCTCTCCATCATTCAATCCAGTCTGTCTTAAGAAACAGAAAAAACGGAGACAGACTAAATCCAGAAGAACTGTGGCAACATCTCCAAGATGCTTTAAGAGACCTATACCTACAAAGCTACAGTACTGTTTTTAGGCAATTTTTAGGCAGTCAGGCACATAAAATGAGGATGCTGTCAAAAACAATGTCATAAATAGATTTTCTTTATCAATGAACTTCTATTAACTAAAATAAATCAGCATTTGATGTGACCATCCTTTGTATTTAAAGTAGCTTTTGCCCTATGTGCACTTGTGCAGAGTTTTCAGGTAGCTTTGCAGGTAGGTTACTTGAAACATCTTGGAGATGTTGAAACAGTTCTTCTGGATTTAGTCTGTTTCAGTTATTCTGTTTCTTCATGTCATTCCAGAGACAGACTGGATGATGGTGAGATCAGATGTCTGTGTGGAGCACTGTCTGTTGTCAGACTGCCTGTGCAAACAAAAATCTCACTAGATTATTAAAATTAATGGCAAACAGAATGTTTGGAAATGTAAACTGATGTTTCCTACTGACACACTACAGCAAAAGATAGAAATAACTTACTTTAAACCATTTTTAGCTGGTGAAAATACTAGTGGCCTAAGACTTTTGCACAGTACTGTATATCTAGGTTGACCTTTGAAAAATGCATTGGTGGGACACTTACAAGGTAGTGAAGTGAAGAAGATAGCCTTGATCTCTGACAAAAACCTCAAACTGATATCTAAGGTTCAAGATGTCTTTAGATGTCCACTGAGGGTATTTCTCCTTCAGCTTTTCAACCACTTCACTCCAGTGATGTCTATATTCTGAACAACATGTGATTAAAAAAAATGTGGACCATGTGAATCAACACTTACATGACATACTTTGTTTTTCTGCAACAAACATTGTACAATAAAATAGAAAGTGCTGCTTTTAGTTAACTGCTGGCAAACTACTAAATGTCCCTCATGTTTAAAAAATTGTAATAGTCATACCATAAAACTTTGCCGCTTCCTTTTTGGCGCGCATATTCTGCCGATGCGTGACTTCACATAACGTCACATGAATTGAATTACATTCAGCATAAACATCGTCTTTATCAACTGTAATATCAATATATCAACTTGTAAGTCATCAAATGTTATACCCCAAACAAATACGCCCATACTGTTCTTTAAGCTTACTTACAGTACACGTACTCTAGCTTTACACTATAAGTAAGAAAAACATCACAGTAGGGTAAAAGCGTCATCTTAAATTATACATATATGAATAAGTAAGCTAAATATTTACAACAGTTAAAAAAAAAAAAACTAGTTCCGGTCTGCCCAATAACAGGATATTGAACTTGAGTACCAACGGTTAATTCAGCAACTATCTCCTGTCACTGACCATCTATAAGCGCTGCATCGGGAAGATCGAATATATCAGGCGGTTTCACCAACGGAAAAGCAAGAAATGACCCCATTCTCAGCTGTTTGTGGACAGACTGTCAAAATGTTTGATGTTTGTTTGATCTGAGAAACCACAGCGAATGAACAACGTACATCTGAAAGAACATCGCGTCCAAGTAACTGCTCGCCCACGTCAAACACGTGACCACGTGACGATAATGAGAAGCGATTACAGTGCTCTGATGAACTGTACATGTAAATTACTGCGTTAAGGTAATAATTATAATGACTCACTGACGAACGTTCATCTCTAGAAGTGACAAACAAAGCTGTGTGAAATGTAAAGGGAGAAACCAAAAATCTACCAACAAGTTTTTTTTAGAAGTGCATTCATAAGGGTTTCATAATACATGTGAATATAACATTTAATGTTTATAACACTTTCTACCAAATAGATAACAAACCAACTTAATACACAATTTAGGATCCCCTTAAAATAACACACATCAGCAAATTTAGGCACAAAAACAAAACGTGTAGTATAAAGCATTGACTGAAATTAATGGATGTATAAATGAATGAATGAAAATAGATAGATAGATTTTTTTACTAAAAAAAAGTAGTACTTTTTTTTGTAACCACATCCCGCATGGACCCAAAGCAAATATCTCTCTTCACATCAGAGCTTCAGTAGTAAACAGATTTCCAAAAATGAAACCAAACATCGCGTCTCACAACAGCCGTTTCTCAAACGGAAGGCTGCATCCTCCGGAGTTCGTATTTGTAGGCTGCATACGTCATAAAGAAGATCTTATTTTATAATATTAAGAGTTATAAATTTGACCATTATTCTTAGTGAAGCGTAAATTGTTGTGATATGCTTATGACTCGCGAATGTAATACTCAGTTAACTAAAATAAACTAGAATTGATGACGCATGCAGTCTGCAAATGCGACCTCCGGAGGATGCAGCCTTCCGTTTGAGAAACAGCCACCAACTCATAAGGTCAACCTGGCACCCTTACCGTAACCATACGTAACCCGCAAAAAATTTGCGTCTAAGCGGTAAATTCAGTTTACTACAACTCCTGTAAAGCTGGCGATTAGTGGTTTTATGGCAGATATGGTGGGTAGTAAAATGAAAGTATCAATTATTTTGGTAGCCGGATTCCTTTATAAGCAGCAAAGGTGATTTTGTTAAAGCAGATTTATTGTTTTTACCTGCTCAGCAGGATGGTATCAGAGTATTTAAACAATGCAGCTTTGAACTGTAGGCCTAGGCCTACCTATTGGTTATGCCAAAAATCAGCTGATTGCGGAGCTTGATTCACGTGACCTGAACTATTTCATGGAGAAAGACTCATAGAGTTGTGCTGCTATGACAAGCAACACAGACAAATGCATTTTACTGTACTTAATGTTTTCTGTATTAAAGGATATTATAAAATAAGTGTTAAAGAACAGTAAAACATCGCTTTAATCTAGTTTACAAGTCTAAAATTTGTGAGTTAATACAGAGAATATTACAATGTCATTATCACAAATCATATAAGGATACTTTAGATATATTTACCTAGTATTTGACCCAATAAGTAATGCAAGGAATGCCAATGAAAGACTCATCACCTTTAGGTCATCATCTTTATTTGAGCAGCATTCGTCTTTGTACAGATTTGTGTACAAATTTCATGGCGTAATAGATTGTAACAAAGAGGAACTGAAGTTTTGTCCGTTCATACAGTATAATAAATGGCTTTCATTATTCATTAAGTTATTCCAGCTCCAAATTTTTGGAAAGCCAAATAAATATTGATGAATAAATACATCTGTTCATGCATTCTTATACAATGATAAATTACATTGCAATAAATAAAACTGAGATTACTTTAAAAATGAATCAAACGTATTTTTGCAGTCTAAGCTGATGTAGAGTTGTATAGAGAAGAGGCTGTAGAGAGAGGTGTAGAGTCGGTGCTGTTCTTCTTCATCTCCCAACTGAGGAAAAGAGAAACAAATTGGCATTTTTGTATTTAAAAATTTCAGTTCTTCCTGCAGTCTTTATGTTGTCAGTTTTAATGTTTTATGTCAATTATACTCTTGCATCAGTGTACGTTCATCAGTGACTTACGCTTGAAGTTGAATTTTTTTGAGCTCCTGGATTTTTTGTTTCACCCAGCTCTCCTTCCAGTGGCTGCATCTCTGGCCCTCAGCTGTGAAGAAACTGTTTGGCAAGAAAGTTAGAAATTACATATTTTTAAAAAGGGCAGTGCTATAAAGACAGCAGAATACTTACATGACTGCATCGACACAAGGAGGATTTCTTTTCTGAAGTCTGAATCCTGTTATAGGTAACATGATTTCCTTGGTGGAGACGGTTGTGCAACATTCAAGATGCTTGGTTTGTCCATCTGATTAATAGAGAATTTAATTAGATGCTTTTTAAATCAGAAAAATTTCTGCAGTAAAAGAAATGAAGATACTTACTCGTCCCCATGATCATCACTGACATAATGACGGTGATGGCAGCTAGAGCGATCATCATTTTCTGGTTGAGCTGCATGTTGAGTTCTTTGCTGAGGTCCTGGATCTTCAGAATCTTCTGTCAATGCGAAGTTAGAGATGCTCACTGACACCTCACAAACACCGGCCCTTTTTATATCATCAAAAAGAGGATCTAACTGTCAAATTCACCATAGGAATTGCACACATCTTCATGACGCTTTCTGGAGAAACAGCCTTCCTCAGTTGTGCTTACTTAGCGCTTTTATTCCGAATATTTGATGGTGCAATTGTTTTCTTAAGAAACAGATTAAAGGAAAGACCTTAAGTCAGTGATGCAGTCATTTTTCCAAAGAAAAGATAGTTTGAGGATGTGCTTTGGTCATGTGAAAACGGACTTAATTAAGGACAGTGAATCATGGATGTTGCAAGTTGTGTAGTCACCAAATGCAATGAGGAGCAAAGGGTGTGAGGAGCACTCATCTCAAATAAGATAAGATCATAACAAATTGGATTATGTATCTTTATTTCAGTGAAATTAGCAAAGAGGCATCCTTACTCTAGTTATGCTTTTGTTTTCATATTTTCGAAACAATGCTACCTGGATTTTATAGTCTTTTCAGGTCTGAAAATAAATAAATATACACCGTATTACACCTCAAAATGGTTGGAATAAACTGTAAATTTCTAAACTGCACCACAAAGCTTTGCAGATAACTGGCTTTAAATGATCTGATTGCTATTTGTTAATGAGGACTATTCTGTACCACTCATTTAGAACTGGGGTTTTAATCTTATAAACTCAGTTTGAGATTATGAATTTTGAAATATGAGCATAACTATACAGATATAAATGAATGAAGTAAATCTTAGGGCCTTTATGTCACTGCTGGATCTTTATGATCATTATTTTTAGGTTGTTTGGGTACGATATATCTAATTTCGATATTCCACACCTGTGTGTGAGAAGCATCAATATATAGCCTATATTTTCATGTGGCTGGTCAAATACACTACCACTCAAAAGTTTTTGAACAGTAAAACTTTTAATGTTTTTAAATAAGTTTCTTATTGTGAAATATTCTTGCAATTTAAAATAACTGCTTTCTATTTGAATATGTTTTAAAATGTAATTCATTCCTGTGATCAAGCCTCCAGTCATTACTCCAGTCTATAGAAATAATCTTAATATGCAGATTTGCTGTTAAAGAAACATTATTATTAATATTTAAAGATATAAAGATCCAAAGATTAGTATTTATCTGAAATAAAAGTAACATTAGACACTACCATTCAAAAACTTTTATCAAAAGTTATGGTATAAATGTTTTTTGAGCAGCAAATCAGAATATTAGAATGATTTCTGAAGGATCATGTAACTGGAGTAATGATGATAAAAAATCAGCTTTGAAATCACAGGAATAAATAACATTTTAAAATATATTCAAAACAGTTCTTTTAAACAGTACAAATATTTTAAAAACATTAAAAATCTTACAGGTCAAAAACTTTTGACTGGTAGTGTATTCATGATATGCAGTTCAGTAGCTCTGTAAGAAATAAATAGCTTTAGATATTCCTGTATCAGTTCATTAAAGTGGAGTTGACCTTCAAGGTTGTGTTATTAAAATAATCTGAAAATAGTCCTGAAAGTTGCTAGCATACCAATGAGTGTCACTGTCAAACATGCTCTGCGCTGCTCAGAAGAAGCATTATCCTGAGCGAGGTTAAGCGCCTCATTACTGAGTTTTACAGGAGAGTATTAAAGTAAAAGAGAGGCCATGTAAGTTTGATGTATTAAGCAGATTTTTTAGTCACTAGATGAGAATGACAGCCTGTAATAATAGAGAGAGTGCTGCCACCTAGAGGTGAAGCAGATAAAACACACAAGAAAGCCTTTAATTTTTCAACTGTGCCAGTTTTAATCTGAATAATCTGAAGATGCCATCAAAATGTAGAGCAATATCTCTAGTTTGTTGCTGATGTTTCATATAATAATGAGACTACAGATTTTTTGTAGTTATGTAAAAGTCAGACATACGTTCAAACTTGGTCTATTCATATCTGAAGCACATCTCTGCTAGACCATGTGGAAACAAAACCTCGGGTTAACTTCATATAATTTGAGTCTGTAATGTGCAAATCTTCAACATCAGACTCGAAATTGCAAAACCACAAGCATGGGACCTTTGTTGACTTTCCTTGCTTTTTGTATTCAGTTATTTATTTGTTTATTTAGTGAGCCCGGGGAATGCAAGTTTGAATCTAGCTTATCCTGATCACTCATCAATGTAACGACAAGCACAAATTCAGCTTTATTTACCTCTTTATTTGAGCACAATTTGTCTTCTGCTATAAATTTAGATTGTAATAAATAGGAACATATATTGTAACCAGTACATTTAATAAATGGCTTTCATTAGTAAAATTTGAAAATAAATATTGATGAATAAATTAATCAACTCTTTATCCAATAACTTACATTACAATAAACAATTTAATCATTTCAGCAGAACCTATGATGATCAGTCCAAGCATCTTTAGAGTTTTTTAGGGGATGAGGTAGAGGGAGGTATAGAGACAGTGCTGTTCATCTTCTCCCATCTAAGAAAAAGAGAACAAAAGAGCGTTATTGTATTGAAAAAAAAAAACAATTTTATCTAAAATTCTTTGCACTGTAATTTTCAGTCTTACCCTTGAAGTTTTGTGAGCTCCTGGAGTTTTTGCCTCACCCAGCCCTGCCTCCAGTGGCTGCATCTCGGACCCTCAGTTGTGAAGAAACTGTTTGTCAGGAACGGTAGAGAGATTTAGCAACACATTTTTGAAAAAGACAAAACACACTGTAAAAAACAATTTCAGTCAACTTAAAATAATTGGTTACCCTGCTGCCTTAAAATTTTAAGTTCAGTCAACTCAAAAAAGTTTAGTCAACTTGAAATGTTAAGTTTTACTAAGTGACAACTTAGATATTGAGTTGATTTAACTTACAATTTTAAGTTTAACAAACCAATATTTTAGTTTAGTCAACTCGAATACAACTTAACATTTCAAGTTGACTGAACTTATTTGAGTTGACTGAACTTAAAATTTTAAGGCAGCATTTTTTTTTGTTTATTTTTTACTATTATTTATCTAACCAGTAATACTTACATGACTGCTTTGACACAAGGAGGATTTCTTTTCTGAAGTTTGAATCCTGTTATAGGTAACGTGATTTCCTTGTTGGAGACGGTTGTGCAGCATTCAACAGGCTTGTTTTGTCCATCTAGTGAATAGAGGAGTTTGATTAAATGATTTTGTGAAAATGAGATAACAGATAAATTCTGAATTACAATATTGTAGATACTTACTCGTCCCCATTATCATCACTGCCATTATGACAGCAATGGTAGCAAGACTCATCATCATCTTCTGGTGCATGTTGTGTTCTTTGCTTTGGTCTTGGATCTTCAGAATCTTCTGTCAATGCAAAGTTAGAGATGCTCACAGTCACCTCACTAACACCAGGCCTTTTTATGTCATCAAAAAAAGGAACAGTCTGTCAGAGTTTACATTGGATTTGCCGTTTTTCATGATTTTTTCTTCTTTTTTCTCATAAACGCTTTCTGGAAAATCACCTCCCACATTTGTGCTTACTCTGTGGTTTTGCTCCGGATATGCACCGGTGATGCAGTCCTTTGCTTAAAGAATGAATGAAAGTAAAAACTCTCAATCAGTGATGAAATATTGGATTGCAGCTTTTGCTGTTATACTTTTAGGCAAGTATATATTTGTCATGTTTACTCCCACATGCATTACTCTATTGATTTTTGTTTTAACAATAAATAAATAAAAATGAATAAGCAGGTTCTACTTATTTCTACAGACATATAGCAGATACTTCCGGGCAGAAAAGAGGAAGGATGTGAAGGCTCCAGAAGAGCTACAGTATCACATCAGTGTTCAGTAAGTAAAAGAGAACCACTCAAATCATGTCTGTGTTGGGTGGGATATTCACCCTTGCACTTTTCATTCTCTCCTCCATAAACTAATCCAAGAGTCACTGAAGGTACAATGGTTTATACGGTGTATGAAAGCAGTGGCTTTCCACTGCCTTAGACATTTTGAAAATATATGTACCATATTAGACAACCATATTATATACCATATTAGACAAATGTCATCCAGTTACTGTGAATAACCCTGTGAAATGATCACAGTACTAAATCAGAAATAAAATAGTTGCCCAAAAATACTGTTTGATTAAAATTTTAAACAGTGTATCCATTTTTTTAAATGATTAGTTCACTTCCAGAATAAAACAAAATCCTGATAAAATAATATTCATGTCCTTCTTTCTTCAGTCAAAAAGAAATTACGATTTTTGAGGAAAATATTCCAGGATTTTTCTCCATATAGTGGACTTCAATGGGAGTCAACAGGTTGGAGGTTCAAACTGCTGTTTCAATGCAGCTTCAAAGGGCTCTACACAATCCCAGCCGAGAAATAAGGGTCCTATCTATTGAAACGATCTGTCATTTTCTAAGAAAAATTAAAATGTATATAAATTTAACCACAAATGCTCATCTTGCACTAGCTCAACCTCATGCATTATGCAATCATGTACACCTTTTCAAAAAAAGGTAAAATGATGTCAGACGATTTTGAAGTTGGAGGAGAAAATGAGATGGAGTTTTTCGCCCTACCCTAACGATTTTGACCAAAGTACACATGCGAAAAATTAACTGCACATGACTTTTCCAACATGATTATGATTACGATGCAAGATGAGCTTTTGTGGTTAAAAATACTGTACATTTTATTTATTTATTTATTTTTTTTTAGAAAATGACCAATCGTTTCACTAGGTAAGATCATTATACCTTGTCTGGGATCGTGTAGAGCCTTTTGAAGTTGCACTGAAACTGCAATTTAGACTTTTAACCCTTTGGTCCCCATTGAAGTCCACAATATGGAGAAAAATCCTGGAATGTTTTCCTTTTTCCTTTAATTTCTTTTCAACTGACATGAACACCTTGGATGACATGGGGGTGAGTAAATAATCAGAAAAATTTTATTCTGAAAGTGAACTAATCCTTTAACATAATTGCACTTGGTTATATACTTTGCCATCAAATGCAATAATATGTACACATTTTAAGTCCCCAAATATTTTTCCCACTTTAATATTGTTTATAATATGTTTAATATGTAGCATTTCTACAAATATTACATTTTGCATTAGATTTTAAATAGGAAGTTGTTTTTTGTTGTTGTTTGTTTTTTGGAGTGATGATTGATTTACATGTCACACATGAACTTTTTTGTTCCCTGCACTTGCTGTTCACATAATTTGCCTGACAACAAAACCCACATCAAAGTTGCACAAGACTTCCAGTCACTCACGTTACGCAGATACTAGTCCTCACATGACCCAAAAACATTTTATGTCTTCATTTGAGCTTATTGTGTAAAGAGTTTCTTGAGATTTAGAACCATCTTCATTGGTACATTTCTTCATTGCTCACTATAAGCAAACATTTTTCAGTTATACGGTTTATAAAATGTATAACTGACTCTGAATTCTGATTGACTTATTGTACTTGACTTCTCTGATCATATTACTATTGCCAGTATTTTCTAAAAACAATAATCTACTGGAGTGTGTGGATTATATTGACTTTACCAGGCAATAAAACACACCTTACCATAGTTAAATTGCTGTAATGAATGGCCTTGTGTGGGTTATTGCTTTAATATACTGTAGCTATATGCTGCCTATATCTATGGTATATTTAAGTGATTTACTGTTTATTTTAATTGTACTTTTCTACACTTTTTTCAGTCACTGTCTTCATTATACATGTGTCATCATTGTAATAGTCCTGTCCCTTTGAAAAAAAGGAAAACGCAAGACACTACTTTCACTTGTGCATACAAGCCATAGATTCATTCATTAAAAAAGAGGATGCGATACTTTATCTGTCTGCCTTTTTAGACTTCACTGGGAAAATCCACAATGTAAATAGATTTTTGTGTTACCCAAAGAAACTATGAGATATCCGCAGATACTATATGTGACCCTGGACCACAAAACCAGTCATAAGAGTAAATTTGAAATTGAGAATTATACATCATCTGAAAGCTGAATAAATAACCTTTTCATCAATGTTTGGTTTGTTAGGATAGGACAATATTGGCCAAGATGCAACTATGTGAAAATCTGGAATCTGAGGGTGCAAATAAATCTAAATATTGACAAACTGGCCTTCATAGTTATCCAAATTAAGTTCTTAGCAATACATATTACTAATCAAAAATTAGGTTTTGATATATTTATGTTAGGAAATTTACAAAATATCTTCATGGAACATGATCTTTAGTAATTATCCTAATGATTTTTGGCATTAAAGAAAAATCAATAATTTTGACCCATACAATATATATTTATATATATTTTTTAAAAAGCAATATATTGTATTGTATTGTTAAATAGGTTCCCTTTTTTTCAAAATGTCTAACAAATATCTATTCTGATTCTGAGAATTCACGTCAATGTATATCTGCAACTTAGACATAACTGGTATACCAACATCTTAACCAGTAGCTCTTAAATATTATTTAAAATGTAACGGAAGTGATTTTCCTCTGATTTTTAGTCACTGATGTAACAGTATTGTTCAGCAGCACAATGTTTCCGGCACACCAAATCAGGCCACTAGGCTCTTCCGACCTAGAAAAAAAAAAAAAAAAAAAAAAAAAATCTTTCTAGTTTCACTTGCTAGGGGTCGCCATTCCGTTTCTACCTGAAAACATAAGTGCCTAGTGGATATTGGATGCTTCTTGTCACAGTGAAAAATCTTACTTCTGTGGTGGCTTAAAAAGCCTTATCAAGATTGATGTTTAAAATGTGCTTTAAAAATTTGGTTCACAAGTTTGACCTCAAAAGGTGTGTTAAACAATGGGAATTGTGGTTTAAACAAAAACTTACACTTTCACCCCCACATCAACCCACATTTCTCACAACTTTCATATGCACTGTCATGATTTGAGAGTTGGCGAATA
The DNA here is from genome assembly GCA_012976165.1 of Labeo catla. Lineage (NCBI taxonomy): Eukaryota > Metazoa > Chordata > Actinopteri > Cypriniformes > Cyprinidae > Labeo > Labeo catla. The sequence continues at coordinate 480,573 of VONZ01000548.1, read as the reverse complement.
ACTTCAGAAGATTGCTGCATACTGTCTTTATGTGTATCTTCCTTTTTTGGCTTCCACTTTTTCACTTAGACTCTACCGTTTGGAAACCCCATTAACGCCAAATCTTTACATAATATTAGATCTTATTATTAGATTGAGTGGTTTTTGTGTGAAGTTGCTCTTCCCAACTGCCTTGTACGTAAGAAAATTCCTGGTTTTTATTACTTCAAACATTTTAGTAAGTTAAAAGCGGATTAAAAGTTGAAATGTTTAAATAACATAAAATGTCAAATAAACAGACGTACTACATTAGAAAGAAAAACAGTTTGAGACATAAAAGGCTGCACTTTTTCATTAACCTTTACATTCAGCCACAAAGATCTGATATGTTGCCTATAGTGACAACTGCAACACGGTAGACCCCTAGGTTGTGGTTTGAGAAAAAGAGCAGGCTGCCATGACCTAGAAAATCAGGAAATGCATCAACCAGACTCAGTACTAAAGATGCTATTAACTATTTAAAATACTGATTGTGTTGGATGTTCTCCTTTCAAACTTTGATAGATAATTAAATACCAAAATATTTGCCTCACATCTGGGTCAGTCACATATTGTATACACTATGTTTGTTTGACCTTTTGTTCCACGTCCGCTAAATACGCATCTTGGCTAGTCATTGTCTAATTATGTCTTTATGACATTTGAACTCTGTGATGATGAGTCTTTACCCTTATCAGCATTTTGGTTAGTAGATTTGTTCGATATTACTCCAGTTTTTAGCGTATGACGTTAGTGTGCTGTCGTACCCATGTGCGGAAACAACCTTTGGTTCTTTAATGGGTATTAGCGAAAGATGAGCTTAAAGAGACAGCGTCTTTTTTTGTCTAATAACCGGGATGACTGAGGGGAAAATGTTCTGTTTCTCTCCTGTTCTGCTGCTGTGGTCTCCGATCTCAACCACAATGGAAGGTGTGTTTTACATATTCTTACCATGGGGTTTGTCAGAAATACAGATTTATTGCTGGCTACTGATGGTAATGAGATAATGATACTAGTAATAACTTAATGGTGATTAATTTCAAAATACTGGAACATTAATATCCTGTGTTTTCCCAGTAGATCTTCTAAGCTTAACCTGTCTAACGCCTACAGATACTAAAGTTCCTTAGATATTTCTGCATGCATATACCATCCAGCACAAACCCCATTTCCCTGTGAATGCTGTGAGGTGAGAATCTATTCAGATTTTGACAGAGTAGGTATACTAACATTAATAACTGAGCAGACAAATTAGGAATACTACAGACAAGTGACCCTTCATTGATTACACCATTCTTATGAGGTAAAGATAAGAATATTAAAATGTCATTACGTCCACATGTCTCTGTCTCTATCTCAGATAGATAAATTGAAAGATATGTCTGCTTCTTTAGTATTTGAAAGCATTTTTGACTGCATATTTTGTTTCACCCTGTAGATTTATTACAACTAGAGGGAAAATAATCTGCTCAAAACCATCCATTATTTGAATTAAAATAATTTGCCAATAAACGATCTTGTATGTACTAGAAGAAAGCAGTTTTCCATTAAAATGTACTGCAAAGTTCAGAGCGCTTTTGCAATTTATTATAATTACTTTTCAGTATTTATGTTTAGTCTAAAGATATTTTAAAAAGTTCATAGCTTTAGTAAATTAATAATATATATGTTTGCTTATTAACAGCTCTACAACTCCTCCAGTGGAGAACTCACAAAAAATAGACAAAAGAGGACACGCAACACAAAAAACAGAAAATACAGATTTTCCTACTTCAAGAACCAAACTACCGGGGCAGGATTGGAGAAGATCTACTCAAACCACAGAGACATTTCAGCTGGATGGTCCGACATGGAAGGAAAAGAAAGAGACAGAGGCCTTATTAACAGAAACAACTTCATCTACTATTATAAAATTCAACGAAAGAAGACACAACACAAAAAACAGAAGACAAGAAAGAATCTCCCATCTCAAGGACCGAATCGCTGGAGCAGGGTTGGAGAGGATCTACTGACGCCACAGAGACATTTATGGAAGGGCCTCTATGGGAGAAAGGGACAGAGTCCTTATTAACAGAAACATCTTCATCAACCACCATGAATGAGCTCAATATTAACAATGGTTACTTTTGCTTAAAAGGGGAGAAGTTTAAATACTTGGGGTCTTAATTTTAGATTTAGCTGCCCTAACTATGAGTGATTTTTTTCTGCTTGAGCAGCGGCAATAATACACAGCAATTCAGATTTTATCTGTATATATTTGTATGGAACGATTTTTATAGTGTCTTTTTAACCGTATGACGTGTAGTAAAAAGGTGTGTGGGGAGATATTTTTAACGTTGCATTAAGAAAAAGGATGTACATTTTGTCATCAGCAAGGGCTTGCAGTGATTTATGGTGCATTCTATACAATTTGCTTTAGTGGAGCTGTGCACAAAGGCAAGCTGGTGAGGATCGAACTCAGCCTTATTGTCACTCAGTGTCAACTTTTATGCTGTGTCCCAATGTGCCTACTTATACTATGCCCTTAAAGTATGTACTCTTTTGGTGAAGAAAAAGTATCAAACTTTTGAGTATGTAGTAGAAGAGTAGACAAGCTTTGACGTAATATCACGTCACACAACTGCATCTTAACCATGTGACAGTAAACTGGCCTGTCAATCGTCTTGTCACAGTTAACATCCTCCACATTTAATTTAATTTAACTTCCTACCGTATTTGAGGGAAAAGAATAGCGCGTTGATCTGCCAGTCGCGGATCTTTCATGCCGAAAACTCTGCTCATATTTTCTGCATAATGATGCATTTAAAAGTTAACGACCAAACGGATATTTATAAAACTTCACATTGTTGTTGCAGATGAAATATATCACAGATAACATTAAATAAATATTTTTTATGGTTAAATGTTGATTATTAGTAGCTCAAAGTCTTTTTTTCTAAACATCTCTACCTAACCGCCGGTCGCGCATATCAGCCATGTTTGTAGTTTTTCAACGCGTTTTATTCGTGTTTGTAGTTTTGGACCAAATCTTTTGCCAAAGTGCAATTAATTGTGGGCAATATTAGCCATTAGAGTGTGCACGGATCCACACTTCAAAAATCGACCTGAAAAAATAAACCATCCAGGGACTTTTGACATACTCTTTTCAGCATATGCTTTGAGACACACTTATTGTAATCTCACATATACTATTTAGGATGGATAGTATGAACATTGGGATCTAGGGTTAGTTTGTAGCTTAGTTTTTTTCTGTTTTCCTCTTGATTGTTTGAAGGTGTATCTTGTTAGTCCCCTTACCCCTCTGTATATAATGATAATGGAAAGATCATATTTATGAGTTGAATGCACATAAACAACACAGTCATAATTAAGAGTGAGAAACTTGAAGGCCTGAGTTTCCAAGTTGGGGGGTTGTCAGTGAAAAAACATGTCAAATACAGGGTCTGTACTGATGGCAAATTTGTTGTAATGAATGAAATGATCAATTTTTCATTTAAAATAAAATGATTTATGTTGCATGTATGAAATATGATTTATAAAATACAGTTATGATGTAATTGCAATGCTTTAATCTACAGAACCTTGACAAATTGAATGAAAACATAAAGCAAAAACAAACTGGTACACATTCTTTATTCCCCATTTTGAGTTTGAGTTTTAAAATCTTAATCCTAGTGTTTCCTGTGTTCATTTTGGGGTCTCATCTACACATGGTTGGATATTCAGTTCTATTTTCTGATATCATTGTGTCTTTTTTTTTTTCATAAAAAATATTTATAATAAAACACTGTGCGTTTGGGCCCTGCTCTCCTTCGTCTTTGAGTTAACCGTTGGTTAAGCTGATTACTTTCTCATGGCTAAAAAAATAGAAATTAACCGCAAGGTATGCACTCTGATCATGATTACATGGTAAAAGCCCCTAAATGTGGTAGGGGAATGTAGCAGACCACCATGACCTAAAAAAAAAAATCAACTATCAAAAAATCGAACATCAGCTAGAGTGAAAAGTAAAGCAAAGGTCATACTATTCACATATTAAAATCACCAGTTGCAAATACAGATTGTGTTAAATGTTTCCAACTCTTGATAGTTCATATATGTAAATATTGATTTCATGTCTGGATCACACAACGTTTCACTGGACATTTTTGATATACTTTAAAGCAATTATACGTAATGTGACATTATGTCATTATTAATAAAAACCTTGACCAATGTTCTGGGTAGTGGTTTGTTTAGTATTACCCAAGTTTTCTGCCTGTGGTGGCGTGAGAGTGCCGCTGTGTTGGTAGGCGTGGTGTTCCATGTGTCCCAGTTTAGGGCTGAGTTTAAATAGACGGCGTCTTTCTTGAGGGTCACATCACGGGTGACAACCAAGCTAGAAAATGATGTCGCATATGTTGGGTTCCTATGCAGTTCTGCTGCTGTGGCTTCTGGTCTCGTCCTCAGTGCAAGGTGGGTTTCACACATTCTTACCAATATTTAGAAAGCCTTGTATATGTATTACCACTGGATTCATTACTGCTGATGAATATGCTGATGCTAACTGTATTTGTACATTTTTTTAGTGATTGTTCACATTTAAAATGAATTTCCTTTTATCTTCAATAGAAGACAAAACAAAATCGGCCTGTCTAACAACTTCAGATACTAAAGTTCCTATAAAGAATCTGGTTAGCTACACAAACCAGTGTAAGCCCTTGTTCCCTGTGGATGCTGTGAGGTGAGACTCCATTCAGATTTATTTGCAGATTTATCTTGTATTATTAAGACAAACTTTATTTTACCTAATGTTGTTCTTAATATGACTGGGAAATTTGTCTTAATAGCTTGCTCTGGTTCATTCTGTAGATTTCTTACAATCAGTGGGAAAGTCATCTGCTCGAATCCCACCTCTCCATGGGCCATAAAAGCAATGAATACCCTGGATGCAAAGAACAAAAAACCAAAAAAGTCAATATCAAACAAAATAGCTCGTCAATCAGTGACAACGGTTGCTGTGAATACATCCACCACAAATAGGACTCTGTTATCGGCACAGATTTAAACACAGACCCCTTCGTAGGAAAGCTGGTTGAATTGTATGATTTTGCATTTTTAAATGTTTTCTTTTTATCGCACTTTATTGTACATCACACACTTTATAAAGTTGTGATTTTTTAAATGTCAATGTATAGGATTACTTTTTTAAAACATTGTATAATAATTTTATATCTGTTTTGTATGTATATCTATAAATTGTATTTTATTCAAATTATTGAAAGATGTAATTATGTATTTTTTATTTACTGTGTGTGTAGAGACAATGTTGTCAAATAAACTAAAATCCTCTGTCAGACTACTTTGAAGTGATTGTTTAATTAACGTGGCTTTAAATATCAATATTTTAAGTCAAATGAAATTATGTAAGTTATTTTTCAGAAAATAGATGGACCATCGTCTGGGCATTTGAAGTAAACTTTTCTTGTTTTTTTTTTTAACAGCACTCTACAAAAAGGTAAAAATCAATATGGTACAGTAATTTGACCACTTATGAGTAATGAAACATCTCAAGCTAAGATAAAACAGATCTAAATGCCAATGACTGAATTCTACCTTGCACTGTATGAACTGAAAACACGAATACCCCCAACGACATCAAGAATTATTCTTGATGTGTTAGACTTCCTGTTCATAATCTGCCATAGAGAAATAACTAGAAGAATATTGAAGTGCCATAAACGGTAAAACAATTTGCACTACAAACTATTGTGTTCATAATTAAGATAATACATTAAAATGATATGGTAAGACACACCAGTTTGCAATATCAAGCAGCAAAACAAACTGTTTTGTGCAAATAAACATAGCTGGATGCGGATGAGACCAGAAGCCAGACACATAAAAAATTTACAAACGGCCGCTCCTGCCCTACGGCAAAAATAATGTGGATAAGACTTAAAAGAATTATAAGACTTTTGGGGTAAATTTATGAATAGACAAATAAAATACAGTGGTAACACTTATATTTTAAGGGCCAATTCTCACTATGAAGTAGTTGCTTATTAGCATGCATATTATTAGCATTTATTAGTACTTATATAAGCACATATTAATCCCTTATTCTGCATGACCATTTATTAGATCCCTTAGTCCACCCCATATCAAAACGAAAGGAGTTTGTTCAGGGAAAACTCTTAGTTAAAGGTGAATTTTGGTCCCCCATTCTAAAGTGTTACCAATATGTTTATATATTTACATGTCAGTTACTTTCATAGTAAATACCCTATGTAAATACCCAACCTTACAAAGGCTACTTTGACTAACTCCACCAACTATTGCGCAAATATTTCACCTTTAGTACAAATGTGACCCTGTACCACAAAACCTTGTACAAGGTTTACATTGTATGGGTCAAAAATGTTTTCTTTTATGGCACAAATCATTAGAATATTAAGTAAAGATCATGTTCCATGAGGATATTTTGTAAATTTACTGCCGTAAATATATCAAAATATCAGAACTTCATTTGGACAACTTTAAAGGTGATTTCCTCAATATTTAGACTTTTTTGCACCCTAAGTTTCCAGATTTTTAGATAGTTGTATCTCAGCTAAATATTTTCCTATCCTAACAAACCATACATAAATAGAAAACGTATTTATTCAGCTTTCAGATTATGTATAAATCTCAATTTTCAAAAATTGACCCTTATGTCACAAATAGCATGATACTTTTATTTACACTGAATAGCATTTACTATTTTCAGTTAGTGTAAAAAAACGTTATTTGTTGCTTAGTTCAAGTAGATCTACCACTATTTACACTGAATGTATTATACATAGCATTTTTAGTGTAGTGTAAGTTGCTGCCCCTTTAAATCTTAGTTTTAAATTATATATATTTTTTATTATTTTGTATTTGAAATAATAAGGCAGAACAAATATGGAAAGTTCTAACTGTTCTTCTAGAAAACACACACACACAAAAAAACATTAGTATGCGCTTTAGTAGGTCATTGTTTTTCTATACACCCACTTCCCCAATTCTGAGGAATAGCGAATGTCCTCGTTTCTTTCCTGTGGTTAATTTGGTGACCAGTCATCATCTTACATATCTCCTTGCGGTTTTCCAGCTGTGCTAAATAGCAAGGAGACAGCTTTCTACCAGCTCTCGTTTAACACCCATGGGGCACAGAATGAAACGAAAGATGAGTATCGTGTAAAGTATTTCTCAAGCTGAGCAAACGCATCCAGAATAACGCTACTGGACTTTGCATTCTACTAATGGATAACTGATAGACTTAACAGCCATAACGTTTACATTTATTCATTTAGCAGATGTCTTTATCCAACACTATTTACAAATGAGAAACATTATAAGCAGTTTATCAAATAATAAAGTCCGTGTAAAGGCAATTCAGAAAACTGCTACAGGGAGCATCCATTCAGATGTAGCGGTATTGACAGTTGAGAGAGGCGGCAGCTTTCCCGCGAGTGGGCGTGGTTTCAGCGCCAACAGCAGACACGCCCCCAGTCTTTGAGAACGGAGAAAAGCTACTGCTTATTTTTTCAAGATTTTGATACCTTATTTCATTTACTTAGTGGTGTTTTTTATCATTCAGATTTGGCTAGGTGGTTAATAACACATTTGTCTGTGGTGTGACAAACTCAGAACACATATTTAATGCTTTACACAGACTTTAACTTAGAAGTGAATAATCAAAGAGAATTACAAACGAGGTGATGTGATGGAAAAGTATATGTGTAGCCTACCATAATGGCAAAAATAAAGGCACAGTGCTTTCCAAATTAGTAGTATAGAGGGTGTGAGAGAGCAAAACCTCACGGTGAGAGCTCAATATGTGGGTTCGTATGTGGAGATGCTGAGCATCTGCTACTGCATGGGTGTTGCCGACCAAACTGTAGGAGGAAGAAGCTGCTAATACACAGAACAAACGTTGGTTTGGTGGGGTTTCCCCCCTTGTTGTTTCCACGTATGTTATTTCCAAGTTATTTTATTTTCTTTTTTAGCTAAGCAAATGCTATCGTAGCAAGTTTTCATCACTTCATTTTAATCTAGAGACATAAAAGACATGAATACATTTTTGACAGGTGCTGTATGTGTGATGACACAGGAAGTACAGTCATGTGTAGATAAGCTCAGGAGCAGTTTCACATGTCAGGGTTGTATTTGGTTTAGAGTGACGGTGAAAGTGTACCTGTGGCTTACTGACGGATGAGCTGTTTTACACATTTGGATGTGGTTTCGCCTATCATTTTCCTCTCTTGTTGAAGGCCCACTCTGTAGTCACGTTGACCGTCAGTTGACCGTCAGATGACCGTAATGGAAGAAGTGATTATTTGACATTAAATATGCAAAACCCATAGTGTTTTTTTACTACTGTCGAACGTCAGCAAAAATCATTGTCCACAACCAGTTTTACTTCTGTAATTTGACAGAAACTAATTGAATATAAAATTGGACACGGTAGTTGGTGGGAAGAATCGAAAGGTATTGTTTTAGGCTGAAAATGAGAATTGTTTCAGAGGACAAAGTGATGACCAATGAAAAATGCAGTAAGACCCAAAACTTGCATTAAGATTGTGATTTACACTACTGATCAAAAGATTAGAAAACTGGTTTATTTTGATGGTCCCTTAATGGTCCCATAATCTGTTGATTATAAGTAACTAACGTTGCGCCTACATTTCTACTAACTCACATTAGAGTGTTTCACTTTTACGCATATATTGCTTCCAGTTTTTATGCATTCTTGAGGGTCCATGTACAGTGTGCGTGATGCAAATTTCACCAAAATAGTATGTGCAACACCCGATTTATGTACTATACTTTGTATGCACAGGTAGATTGTGCATGTTATGTTGGTTTTGCACTAATCAGTTGTTCCACAAGGTGGAAGGACTGGCCTGTATAGAAGCCTGTTTCTGTCACTGAATAAAAAAATATTAAAAAAATGTTATTGGAACTTTTTATCTCACAGTTCTCGCAATTACAAGTTATAAGGTCAGAACTGCGTGATATAAATTTGCAGTTGTAAGTTATAAAGTCAGAATTGCGAGATACAAACTTGCAATTGCAAGTTAAAAATTCTGAATTGCGTGATATAGGAACTCGCAATTGCAAGTTATAAAGTCCAATTCTGAGAAAAAACAGTCAGAATTGTGAGTTTATATCTTGCAATTCTGACTTTATAACTTTTTTTCTCAGAATTATGTGATATAAACGTACAATTCCAAGTTATAAAGTCAGAATTGCGAGACATTACCATTATTCTGAGAAATAAAATCAAACTCAAACTCAAGTCAAGCTCAAATTGTGTTTATATCTTGCAATTCTGACTTTATTTCTCAGAATTCCGAGTTTGTCTTGCAATTCTGATTTTATATCTTGCAATTGCGAGTTTATATCACTCAATTCTGAGAAAATGAGTCAGAACTGCAAGTTTATATCTCACAATTCTGAGTTTATAACTTGCAATTGTGAATTTATATCTCACAAAAATTCAGAATTGCGAGTTTGTATCACAATTCTGAGAAAAAAGTCAGAACTGTGAGATGTAAATGTGCAGTTGCGTTATCGCAAATGTATACTTATATTCAGCAAGCATGCATTAAATTGATCAGCAGTGACAATAAAGTCATTTATAAGGTTAAATAAATGCTGTTTTTTGCACTTTATCAAGAATCCTGAAAAACAATATACCACAGTTTCCACAAAAATATTAAGCCGCACAATGGCTTCCAACATTTATAATAAGAAGAGATTTTTCATATTAGAATCCTGAAAGATCATCTGACATTGAAAACTGGAGTAATTCAGCTTTGACAACCCAAATTACATTTGAAGTGTATTTAAGTAGAAAAAGGTTATTTTGAGTAGTAGTAGTAGTAGCCTAAAAAAACAAAATATACTGGTATACTGTTTATACTGATACTGTTTTTGATCAAATAAACGCAATCCTGCTGAGCATAGCTTACTCAAAACACTTTCAAAAGCATTTACAAGTTTTACCATTCCCAAAGATCTCAACAGTAGTGTATAAATGTGTATTCAGTTAAGTGTTCCTGTGGCTCAAACAGTAGATGGCGCTAGCAACATTAAGGTCATGAGTTCAGTTACCTTCAGTTACCAATTAAAATGCATGAACTGAAAAAAAAAGAATACACTTTACTATGTATGTCACTTTTGATAAAAATATCTGCCAGCTGCATGTTCTGTCACTCAGACCACTGGGGATTTATTTATCACTTTGTTTGATGTCTTTTATTCCAGACTGTAAGTGAATACATCCCGTCTGCGGCTAAACCCCCTTCCAGTCATTTCTTCCACTGGTTAGCTAGCTTAGCTTCTTCTTCAATATTACTACAATTAAAGCCCTGTCAGTGAAGTTGATTTTAAATTATTGTATTATCTTAGAGAGATTAGCCTAAAGGTGCTGTCACATTAGCAAAAAAGTTGATCTCTTATAGTCTTCCAGTAGGTAGAGATTATAAAGAAGTAAATTTCAAAAGAAGCATCTTTCTCTTGGTCAACATGGGAAGTTCATGTGATCAGTTTGAACATGAGCACAATCTGAATGTACTGTAGAACAGGCTTAGAAATTGTAACTGTAAATTAAAGCTTTGCCTAAATATTTTAATATAATAAATTCATGAATAAATTAATAATGATTCCCAGATTAGACAATGTGTTGTTTTTATCACTCTGACCACTGGAGATTATCATCACAGCTTTTATTCCAGTCTGTGGGGAAATAAATTAACAGCACATAGTCATGTCTTCCACTGGGCAGACATGTTACCGCAAATACTACTGTGTCTAGAAGGTAGGCAGATGTGTGGTTTTCTCCTCTTTTAATAACAGTTGTCTAAGTTGGTCTCAGTAGTTCGGCCGGTCGACTTGATCAAGGTGATGTTGATTTTCACAGTTTGTGTTTTTTGGGTCATTTTCGGGTCCTTCGGTGTGTCTGCTGGTAAGTTTTTATCTGTGAATGAGGTGCCTGTTTGACTTGTGGTATAAAGATAGGAGTGAAGTTAAAGCTTGTGCGTATGTGGTTACGAGACTTTACCTTTGTAGCTGTGCTGTAGAACCGAGTGGTTTTGTGTACATTGCCTTGTGTGAGAACTTTGTACCGAAACCAAAATGTAAAGTATGAAATTAAATATGGATTATGGCGATTAATTTGTCAGTGTTTGTTTTTACTTGTACAGATGGACGTCCAGTGACCTGTTGCCTCAAACTAGGACGCAGCAAACCACCTTTGGACAGAGTGCTGAACTACACAATACAAACTAAAGGACTGTGTCCCATAACAGCAGTTGTGTAAGTAAACTACAGCAGCAAGTCCCTAACATGACAACGTCATAAAATAAACTAGACTGTCTGCTTGACTTACATAAGTAATACATAGAATTGAAATACATAAATTGCGATAAAGATAACAGAATTATTTAAGTATGAAGTTATCTTTGCTAAAAGTTAAAAAGCATCCTTCCGTTCCAGGATCCAGACTGTATCTGGGAAAAGACTCTGTTCTGATCCTAACAGTGACTGGACAAAGAGAGCCATGTGGAAGGTGGATGGAGAAAAGATGAAGCCCAGAGAACAGGATGTTGTACCTGCAGAAGGAGCATCAGTGGAGGGGAGAAGAGGAAGGTCAGTTCCATTAACAGCAACAGAGTTGCCACTAAACAGCCAATGGAACAGAGTGACAACAAGGCGGAAAAGCCAAAGATAACCACAAATGGGTCTCATATAAGAGTCCCATATGAGATCAGAAAGAGGAAGTGTAAAATGAAAGAACAAGAAGTGAAAGGACAAAAACTGTAAAATGTTATGATTTTGTTTTGTTTTTGTTTTTGGTTAGGTCTTTAGCTAGGCCTAGTAATGTCATGTAAAAAAAAACAATACTTATGACTCCAATGCATTGAAACGATATGTCTGTGTAATGTTGTGGCTTGGCATAAACAAACCATTTCATAATTCCTGACAGCAAGACTGTCAACTGGTTGATAAATAAAATTTGGAAATAAATTCTGTAATACACAGATATGTATATATGTTTTGAAGAATGCTGTTGTGATCGTTCCATGGACCCTCTGCAATACCTTTATGAACCCCCAGGGGGCCATAGACCCCCACTCAAAGCCCTAGTAAACTAGCCAAAAATGAGAAGTGTATAATGTGACAGATTCAGCTTACTCCTATGATAAATAAGTGCTGCTATCACTTTAAAACTGTGACTCTTAAGTAACAGACATGATACCTTGTGTTCGGTTTACTTTTAAACCATTGTATAGAGGAAGATGGATTTAAGATTGTTATTGTGCATTTTTACTGAATAAATTAATAAGTCAACGGGCTGGTTTCACTCACATCGTTCATTTCTGTTTTGTTGTCATTTTTTTTAAATTCTTGATTTGTGTGATGCATTAGTAATAAATAATTATTAAATATAATTTAACTACTTACATTTTTGTGCGGGGAAAGCACAAACTTAGCCAAAGCACTGCTGCATTACATGGTGGCTCACTGTTCATAAAATTATGAGTCTGACCTTGCAAAGAATAGTATTCACATATACTTCTTGGTAAAAAAATAACCTTTATATGTAAACTCATATGAGATACAGTCTCTAGTCATATCAGTGACTTAAAGGGTTAGTTCACTGAAAAATTAATATTAGCCCATTATTTCCTTCTTTCAGACAAATGCAATAAGTTATAGTATTGTTAAATTGTTCTGGCTCCTTCAAGCTTTATGAAACAAATGGGCAGGTGTTTCTTTTCAACAGTCCAAAACAAGTCCAATAAAGCACGTCCATCATAATAAAAAGTGCCTCACACGGTATCAGGTATTTTGTAAGAAAAATCTCCATATTTAAAACATAATAATCACTTTAATCTAGTTTGCACTAACAGTTGTACACAGAAGCAGCTCCAGGCGGATGATGTAGCATGTTGCCGGTGAACAGGTAAGTCTTGTGAAAACCAATGTTTGTTTTTAGGAGCAAAGGAAGCAAAGTTTCTTGACTTTAGCAAAGGAAAACCAGTATCCTCTTGGCTTATATTGAAATGCTCTGTCATTTTTCCTTACAAATCCTCTTTTTGTACTTGTAATTTATGACCGTAGTTTGATCTCTCCACTGTGTGTCCGTGTTCGTCACTTCTAAGTGGCCTGTGCGCAACCCTTACACGTACGACAGTTAGTGCAAGCTAGAGAAAAGTTATTATGACATGCTAGTTATTTGATTTACTACAGGAGGCCATTATTCATCCCCCGAAGTTGTGTGAGGCACTTTTTTATTATGGATGGACATGCTTTATTGGACTTGTTTTGGACTGATGAAGAGAAACACCCGCTCATTGCATTATAAAGCTTGAAGGAGCCAAAATCATTTTTAATATAACTCCGACTGCAGCTTAAATTCTGGAGTGAACTATTTTTTTAATGCAGCAGTCAGATCATGTTTGCTTGCAGTGGCATCAAAGAAACAAGCAAGAGAAGAGGAAGTGTAGTGGGAAGCTCAGGGAGGCATTGAAACTGCACTGCTACTCTCATTGCACTTTTCGGTTCCCTATCGAATGTCCCTCCCGTCACGTCTGAGACGCTTTTAGGGAAACTTTTGTTTACTTTGAATACTGAAGCCTGATTCTCTAGCCCACAAATGGCCCAACTCTTACCTGTATGCCTTCCCTCTGATTGCCCACTCCCTCAGGTCATCAGTTTCAGATTATCAGGTAAAGTCAGGAAACTCGGGTGCTCGATCTTCCTGGTGGCCCCACTCTGAAAGAATCAGACGTGTTTCCCGGAGTTAATCTAGCTGCTATCTGCAGCTCCTTGGCAAATTCCATTAAGGAAAGGCCTCCTCTCTCAAGCAAGAGGCATGATCCGGCATCCCTGGCCCAAGCTGTGGAGGCTTCATGTTTGGCCCCTTGACGGGAATATTTGCAGCTTTTCACGAGGGTGACTAACACCATTTTGGAGGTTGGTCCACTAAACTAAACTAAATCCGACTTGTCCTCATACTGTGCCGACACGGGACTTATCCACAGTCCTTAGGGTCTCATAATGCAGACACTCTAAAAAATACATCTTGCAGATGTTAATGCAGACATCACCTGAAAAGTGAGTGTTTACTGTTGCCTTTGGCATTGTTGATGTACTGTTTCCTATTTAATACTGTACAGCCGCCTTGTCACAATTCTGTATTGTTAAAAGCGGTATATAAATAAAGGTGACTTGACTTGACATCAAAGAGATGTCTCCGTAATGTACGTGTACTATCATTGCATTCACAAGCTCAACAGAATCATGTGTGATTGATTATAAAGTGCAACGCTGTAAAAATGTAAAAAGAAATACGATGCCACATGAGCAGATCTAAATCTAATGCTGTAATTGCCACTTTTTATTTTATTTATGACAGCCATAATAGATTTAGTTTGTTTAGGGGCATTTTTGCCACAAGCCCCCATTCATTTCCAACCTGTGCCCAGCCTTACACACACTTCGCCTATACTTCTAAGACAATGGCACCATAATCAAAATGGATATTTTTACGCTTAACCTGCCTTATGCATTAAGAAAGATCAAACATTGCAGAAGAGCCCAGAATGTAAATGCAATGTGCAAAGATTTACGTTAAGCATTAACTGCAAAATGTGGTAAGGCCATGCAATATTGCTATATTCCATTCAGAAATGCAAGCCCAAAATACAGCTCCACTGCAGATATTGAGTATTATTTATAAAACATCACTATCCTGCCCCCTTAAAGTTTTTTTTTTTAACTTTACCTGTAACGGTTGCAACTAATAATAGATTGTTTGTGAAATTGATCAAGACATTCCTCCAAAGCACAATGTCATGAGTACTGAGAATGACTGTGCTCACAACATCAGCATTAAAGCTGCAGTGAAAGACTTTATTAAACAAAATGCTCAGAGAGCGCAAAGGATTCTTCAAGTTTTTGCTTGTTTGTTTGTGATAGTTGATAAAAAATAATACATTTCATTCTTTTAATAAGAATAAAATACATTGTTATTCCCCATACGGAAATGTAATATATGACATATATGTACCTATATCAGAAGTGCTACTCCCATATATGTTAAATATAGAGCAATATATTATTATCACATATATCCATCTTCTGGATATATGTAGATATATGTTTATAACATATATGAATTTCCCATAGTACAATTTGTATATAAACATATATTGAAAGTATATATATGGTTAACTTTTGGTATTGCATGTTATGACCATATATGTTTACAATATATATTAAAATGGTATATTGTATTATATGATATGACCATATATGTTAACAATATATATCAAAATTATATATGGTACTCTATGTTTTGACCATTTGTTACCAATGTATATATTGAATTTATGCAAGTTTATTAACCATATATGCCTAAAAGATACTGTTTATTGTACATCATATAACACAATTCATTGCTTAACTTTATTAATTGTTTCAATTTAGTTTTCTGGGGAAAAAGTAGAGATGAATATATAACCTGTTCAAAAAATGCCAATGTACTAAAAGTTACTTGTATTATAGAGTTATTGAGGGGGGGAAAACACTTTATGTAACTGTTTGTCCATATGTGCTCTCATCATCAATGTACTAAAACGCATTTCATTAAAATACATGAGCGATTGTGTGTGAACGTCACGATAGCGCTTTTGCGCATGCGCCAAAATTTAAACACACCCGCGCTAACGGCAGAGTATGAGCAATGGCTGCGGCTAAACAAACAGTCATCTGCGGTAAGATGTTTTTCTTAGCAAGGGGAAGGATAACAAATGTGCCAGTACCTTCACATAATAAACGACAATGATTTTATAGACGGGCACGGAGACAGACCGACATCACTGAGTGGAAAGCATGAAACGCCCTTGAATGTGGCAGCGGTGCAGGTAATTTACGCTAATTTACTCAACACTTTATTCCTACGCTAATATTACATAGAAACGAAGTGTTATATAATTGTTTTGGTCTGCAAGAGCCTCTGTCTCTATATAGATCAGCTAATGTTTTAAATATTCCCTGTCGTTGTATATATGATGTTATGATTACAGCTGCATTGATGTGTTTTGCAATTTGCTCGCGTTAAAGTTAATTTTAGCTATTGGGTAACATGGAGATACTGTGAGCTCATTGTTTTCACTGGATAAACAATGCCACATTTGGAAATTATTTTAATTAAATAATTATTTAATGAAAATTATAATGTTTATCTCTGAGATGTAGTAACTAGAACTATAAAACTGCACGAAATGGAATTATTTAAATACAAGCACCTTGAATTCATATAGTAAATTACAGTACTTGGTTATATTGCACCAAGTGCATTGACAAGTCAGTGACATGCCTAGAGTGGGTGCATAAGCACATGCATGTGCATGTTGCATAAAAGTACAGTAAGTTACACTAAAGGATGTGATTGTGGGGTTTTAAACATGGTTAATCTATCGTAGTAAATTTTTTTCATATCGTTGCTGATAATTGTGCTATTCTTGTTTGTGTCCCATGACAAGGTAATGAGTCCCGAAATTCTCAGAAAATAGAAATGGAGGCCGAACCTGCAGATGTGGATGGCAGTGATGTGAATGATGGACCGTCTACACAGAAAAGGTTACATATTTTGTTGAAACCAAAACTAGCATCTGCAATATACATGTAAACAAATCAAATCAACAAAATATTTTAGTTAAAAATGTGTCTCCATGTACTATTTAATACAATTCTAGTGCATTTAATCTATTAAATAACAGTAGAGTGAGTGAGTTTTTGGATATGGTTAGATTGAACTTATTTTAGTGAATGAAGTACCACATTTCAGCTATCATTTTGTTAGGGTGGGTACACAAAATATTTTTTTTATCCTTGCTTCTAGAAAATCCTTAATCTATCTGCTTTCTAACAGCTTCATGTGGCCGTAAACATTTATTTTTAACGTGGCTTTAAGCACTATAGATTATTAAAGTTTCACTTTGACTGTGACAGAGGCAGTAAATGTGGTGTTTATATGGAATATTTGTAATATTTATGGTAGAAATACAGAGAGAGTCCCCATATCAGTAGGAAAGCGATCAAATGAGCATCTTCCATACGAAGACTTGTTGCATGCGGGAAACTATTAATTGGTTATTCTACAATTAATTGTACTATAAATTATACTACAATTGGAAAATACTGTAAATTGTAAACTGTTCAGCGTGATGATGTTTAATGCCTCCGACAGGGCCTGTAGTCCCATTTAGCAGCATGTTAGCAACCACCTTTTTTAAGAAACATAAAAAAAAAAAAAAATCAAGAGTGGGGTTTAAATGGTGTGTTTTATGTCATAGAATAAAACGTGAAAATATTATGAGTTTGTGTGAACCGTGGACCTTATTTTAGGGGATTTAATCAAAATTGTCATTCAAAAATCCATGTCATAGTTCCACCCCTCTATTTCTTTTCTCCAGGCCACATTCTCAATGCACATATTAGGTATTATGAATGTAAACACTTTATTTCATTGATGCTAAATAGCAAATTAAATTGTAACCTTAGCTGTGAACTCTGTCATTGAGCATTCGGGTTACTTTAGTTTAGTTCTTCATGTATATAGAGACATATTATTTGAATGGGCATGCAGGCTGTGCTCTGTCGTTGTTCTGCCATGTCCTTGTGGTATCTGGGAATATTTTACAACTACAATTTATAATTATTACATAAATAATGAGTATTCTGCTTTTTTAAAATAATCTTTAACTTTACCAACCATGTTTAATACTCAGTATATTTGTCATCTTATAGTAGTTAATCACTTTAAGATATAGGCACAGTTCTAACTAAAAACCTAAATTAAACTTTGGTACAATGTTGGATTGCAAGATTTAAGCAGGTTTTATATTTTAATATCATGTTGACTAAAATCAAGTTTAGTTTACTGTACCACCCAACACTACCAAAGCTAAAAAGTTGCTTTTGAATGTGGTGCATTTCCTGAAATCATATATGGTTCAGAAATTTTATTGTAATTATCTTATAAAAACCTAACTTTTACTATTTTTATTTTTTTTTTTTTTACAGATGCTGGAATCCAGAAATTTCTTCACCTGGGGCCTACTGGGGATGGCAATAAACCAAAAACTAACCAAGCTGTGGGAATACAAACCTGTAGACCTTTAGCTGAACCACTATAATTGATGTTCTGTTTCTTATGCCTGTTCAGTGTTTTGATCAGTTATATATGTAATTGTTTCTTTTTTGTCCTGTTTGATTGTGCAGGTCAGTAACTTTTTTTTTTCTATTTAAATAAATTCTGTTTAAATAAAGATGCTTCTTTGTGTAGCTTTCTGTACCATTTAACATTTAAGGCTAAAGGTGTGAAATGTGCAATGCACTGCAACTTTGTAGAGTGTCTTACATGTGTACAACCTCTATTTAAAGATCAAAGATCACATTAAAATATTAAATATATGAAACCATATATTTCATGCATATATGTCTAATTTGTATATAACATAATAAAAACATACATATATCTCACATATAATAATAATTATATACATTTTATATATGGCAATACATGTATTATACATACATAAACATATATTTTTGTATAGGGGTAGACTTATATGTCAATATATGAAATTGTTCCATTTTCTAATAGGAATCATATATGGATATGGCATATATAAAACATGTATTTAATATATGGGTATTTCATATAAGCACATATATTACATTTCCGTATGGGTACATTTGGTGCACAATACATTTTCATACATGACACTGCTGGTGGGAGGGGCCCCATGTCGTTGTGGTGTCTTTTCATGGAATTCATATCGAGTACTCCACAATAATCATCGTACTTCAGCTTAACAGGTAATCAGATCACTTATCTCTTTATACTGACACCAACATCATGTAGTGGGAAAGTTTACATGTAATACGCAGTGATTTGCTCAATACCAACCCAAATAACCGTCAGATCGAAATAGCCTAAATGGATCGCATACATGTAGGACTACACACTCACAAAACGAGTTTATACGAACTAAATGTCTTACGTCAACGTTCAGTGCCACAGATCACGTAAAGCATACCTGCGGTTATTGCAGGTACTCCGCTCGAACAGCTGACAGTTGTTTTACACATTTGTGTTTAGATATAAATCTGCGCCGTTCGTACTTTCGCTTTTGTTTATTTAACGTGGGAGCGATCTAACAATGTTCCTGAACTTATAACACTGCGTCTGCATGCATCTCATAATGTGATGAAGGCAATACTCCAATTAAACTTTAGCTTAATGTCAACAGATGTTGCAATTATGCTTATAATGGGAGAAAACATAATTGCAGTGAGATTGAGCGTTAAGATTTTAATTGTTACCGTTTTATTATTATTTTTGTTTGTTAGGTGCACCGGGGTACAAGTAAATAACACATCACAACTCATAATAATAATAATAATTAATAGTATTAATAGCAAATTGCATGTAAATGGGAGTTAAACGGTTTGATCATCATGTAAACGCTTGTATGATTAGAACTCTGATTATTATTATATAAATGTTGCTTAACACTGCGTAATGAAAGATGATAATGAAAATCAGTCTCTTTCTCTTGTTTATTTATTTATTTATTTTTTTTGTATTTGCATTTACATTTGCAGAAGTTAAAGACCTTCCTCAACATAGAACCTTCACACCAGCCAAGACTTCCACCGTTACACCCGTAAAACAGAACAAGATGAAGTTCATTCTGTTTACTGCTATTCTTTTCTCTATGGGGTGGATGAATATTGAGGGATCAGGTGACAATTCTTTAACTCTTCAGAGAAACATTGTGTTCTGGCCTCAGTACCTCTTACTTATAGGAAGCTGAGCTGATAGCTTCATGAGTGCATCTCTTGTGAATGCAATGCTTACTCACCTGAATACAATTACTGATGTTCTACTCCAGAAAAAGAAGGTCGTGAGGCAAGCTGCTGTCTTATTGTGTCAAAAACCAGAATACCAGTTGAAAACATTGTGGGTTATCACATACAAGAGCCAGGGCAGTGTCCTGTCAGAGCTGTAAGGCAAGTTCAAGGTTTTGATAATCTATATACATACACAACATGCATTTTTACACAGATTTAGTATTTAAATGGGTAGATAATTAAATAATGAGCAGTGTCTCCATACATTTGTAGGTTCCAGACCATAAAAAATAAAATTATTTGTTCAGATCCATATGGCAGCTGGGCTAAGAGAGCAATGGCAATAGTGGATAGTAGATGGAAAATGACAATGGCACCTTCCAAAGAACATTTTGTGTTTGGTACAAGTACAGCAACCTTGATCCCAACTACACCTACAATACAAAGGAGTACCACTACTGAGGGTAAGATCGGAGAGCACACTTTTCATGGATAACATTCAAACTACCTGAAATGGATGTGTTTTTTTAATTTTCTATTTTTTTATTTTTATTTTATCTATCTACCTATTTACCTATCTGTCTATCTATGTATCTATCTATTGAACTACGATACAAAAAGAAAGTATCATCACTGAGCGTAAGATAATACAACACACCTTTCATGGATAATATCCAAACTAGATTTTTTATGTGGCCTATTTTGAGAAAATGTTTTTTGCTTTACTTCTGCAAACAAAGACTGCTGCTTAACAGCATAATAATAATAATAATAATAATAAATTAAATAATTAAGTAAGTAAGTAATTGATGAGTGAAGGTAAAAAAAAAGTATACAAAATATTTTTTTCTCCAGCAGGAGATGGACATCCAGTAAGTTGCAGTTCAATTACTACTAGTACAACAAACAAAAAACCCATTCCATCGCATCATATCAGAGCTTTAAAGCAAGTTCAAAGTTATTATCACAGTATGAAGTTCTACACAGATTCAGTAATGGATTGGTAGATAATTAAACCATGACAGCTAAAAATATATATTTATTTTCATTTACAGGTCTCACAGCAAGAAAGGGCTCCACAGGATCCAAATGGGGATTAAGTTTAAAGAATGAGCAAGTTGAATACTAATTGCATACATTTTTTACTTTAACAGCTTAAAAAAAATCTGTTCAAAAACGTTTTTGGATTTGTATACAATATACTGATATTACCTGATATCATGGCTGAATGATTTTTAAATTTGATAAATGTATACACTGACAATAATGAAAAATCTGCAGTTTTCACTCTGATTGCTTGTCTTTGTTGTGCCATGTAAAATCTTTTTATTTACTCATTGTATGATGATTGTATTTTGTGTATTGATTTCTTAATATACTTCAAATAATATAATTTCAAATACATTTACAGCAACATGTAAACATGTTCATATTGTTTTTCTATGTATGGTGCTATCATATCAACTGCAAAATAAATGGTTGAATACCATACAGAACACAAGTAAATTTGATGTCATACAATGGCACACAGTGCCTGAAAACTTTATACTGATGCAGCATAAAGATTTTATTTAATGCAGCAGTCAGATCATGTCAAAACCTAACCCCTGACCCTAAGAATATGCAAATATTATGTTAGATGCATATCTTGATAGGTAACAAGACTTGCACACAGTTTCGATATATTCTGATATACAGTTTGAAGAACTATTACTTTGTCTTTCCATCCAGGACTCTGCTGAACATGTTTAATTTTTCTCACAGCCTTAAGACTTGAAATGGACCAGCTTGCTAAATATAAAGGAAGGGGGTTCCCATTTAAGTTGTTTGTTAAACTAAATTTTTTTAACATCTCATTATCCTAAAGTATTAAAATATTGTTTTTAGCATTTGTAAAGGACAATGTGTCAGGCGTCGTGTGCAGGAAGGAGGAGTAGGGACGAGAAAGTCACAAACACGTACTTTATTAACAAGGGAATCAGAAACAGCAGGGAAACCACACGCAAACACACGCACTCTGACCACTGGAGATTGTTATCACAGCTTTTCCATTCTGTGGGGAAATGAATTAACAGCGCATAGTCATGTCTTCCACTGAGCAGCCATGTTACCACAAATACTACTATGTCTAGAGAGTAGGCAGATGTGTGGTTTCCTCCTCCTTTGATAATACTATCATCCAAGTTGGTCAGAGCAGTTTGGCCAGTCATCTTGATCAAGGTGATGCTGAGTTGCACAGTTTATGTTTTTGGGTCATTTTCGGGTCCTTCAGTGTGTTTGCTGGTACATTTTTCTCTGTGAATGAAGTGGCTTTATGACTTGTGGTATGGCGTGAAATAAAGCGAGAGTAAAGTTAAAGATTGTGCATATGTGGTTTTGAGACTTTACCTCCATAGCTCTGCTGTAGAACCGAGTGGTTTGGTGTACATATTGCCTTGTGTGAGGAAAAAAAAAATTAAAATTTGTACTGAAACATTCAGTCAACATGCAGTATAAAATATGGATTAAATGTATTTGTCATTATTGTGTTTACATACAGACAGACCTTCGGTCAGCCTCAATGTAGGATGTACAATGTATTGAACTACAGAATACAAACTAAAGAACTATATCCCATAACAGCAGTTTTGTAAGTAAGTACCAAACAGGAAAAAGCACATTTCTCCGTCTTAGGGATAGTTCACTAAAAAATAAAAATTCTGTCATTAATCATTCACCCTCATGTTGTTCCAAACCTGTAAGGCCTTTGTTCATTCAAGGCCTAGAAAGGTAGTAAGGACGTCGTTAAAATAGTCCATGTGACATTTGTGGTTCAAAAGTAATTTTATGAAGCTACAAGTATATGTGGTAGTTCTGTTGCTGTCTATGGAGGGTCAGAAAGCTCTCAGATTACATCAAAAATGTTTTAATTTATGTTCTGAGGATGAAGAAGGTCTTACAGGTTTGGATAGACATGAGGGTGAGTAATTATTGACAGAATTTTCATTTTTGTGTGAACTGTCCCTTTAAGAGAAATTAAACTGCAGCTTGACTTTACTAGAAATTATTAGTAGAAGTTCATAAAAAGATACAGAAAACAAATAATCCTGTGAAGAATGAACACTAATATCAAAATATCATTCCTTTCCAGGAATTCCAATTCTGACACAGGGACACATTATGTATGTTTTGAGTAACGTGCAAAAATGTCCACAGACCCCCTGCAGTACCTTCATGGACCCCCAGGGGTCCATAACCCCCCATTTAAACCCTGAATTTAACCTTTAGGCCAGCCAAATGTTGTAAACTTTGAAATGTGTTACCTCACATTAGAAGTGTGAAACCTGAACGATGATGTTCACACTTTTAACTGCTCTTCTGTGCAGCAGAGGGTGGATAGGTGTTGAGCTTGCGGGTGAGTTGATTGTTATAATTGTGAAACTCTGTAATACAATCGGTTTCACTTTAGTATCAGTATGCATGTACATTGTGACTTAGGTTTAGGTTACTTTCATATCATTGTATAGAGGAAGAGAGAATGTAAACGATTGCTCTCATAATATCACATGCATTTATTTACCAGTGTGCCATGTTTATTGTTTTTCTCTAGAGGGTAAACAACAAAAACAAGATTGCTGTTTCCAATCTTCATATAAGACACTGCCAATCGAACTGATCAGATCTTATAGTCTTGGAATCTCTGCAACTTGTCCTCCTAAAGAATTTGTAATGTAAGTTTAAATTGCATGTTATGATAGAGATTTGTACTGATTGATATCTAAGGCAGATATTTTTATTATGAATGCTGGATTGCTGCTGTAGAGTAATTAATGAATGAGGTTTGGTTGACATACGGTGTATTTTCTATTCACAGCTTCACCACTGTGTGAAACAGACATATATGCACAGATCCAAAAAATGCCTGGACCAAGTGGGTTATATGCACAATGCGAAAAAAAATGTCAGGCTCGGAGGACACACAGACCACATGTAGGGAGCTTACAGGAAACAACAAAGGTACTAAAATTACAGCCTTAATTGGTGTAAAGGATGAGCATTGGAGAAAGTAAATGTGAGGTCGAAGTAAACAGAAAAGAGTTAAGATGCAAGAGCACTGTTCCTTTTCTGGACCTCATGATCCCTTGCGTTTTATTAAAACTGAGTCATTACCCAAATCAACATTATCTTATCACTTTATCTTATCACTTATTATCTTATCAAATCATTTTATCTTATTGTCACGAATCTGGTCGGTGCTCTGCGGACCGCTGACCACCAGATGTCACTCTCACCTTTCCATTTCACTCTGACTGTTACTTTGCACTTCGGACTGCATCTCCCATCCTCCACCGCACTGATTGCGTCAGCCCCCGTGACCAATCAGGCTTCCTATAAAGCTCCGGACTTTCCCAGTGCAAGTCACGGATTGTTGTATTGTTGTTTTCCCATAGTTTAGCGTTTCCTAGTTCCTAGTTCCCAGTGTTTTGTTCTCCTGCCTGGTTATCTCGTTTTCGATTGTCTAGCCGCCTGCCTTTTTGGACTATCTTTCGTTATTGGATTATTCTCTACGATTGCCTGTGATATTCCTGTCTGCTCCTGCCTTGACCCTGCCTGTACGACCATGTCTTTGTCTCGCTCCTTTAATAAAAGCTCGCGTATGGATCAGCTCGCCTTTCGCCTCTCATTCCCCGTTACACTTATCACTTAGAGTTTCCCTAAATAGTAAAAAAGTAAAAGTTCTTAGGTAAGAGATTCCTCACTAAGCTGACTCTATTTACTTTGTTAGTGCACATTCCTAATAATGCGGTGAACAATTAATCCGCTGAAAAAAAAAAAAATCTTTAATAATTTGCTTTTGCTCTGGAATACCCAGGCGAAAAAAAAAAAAGTGTACTTCCATAATGTACTTGACATGCTCTATTTTTTTTTACGCACTAATTTAATATACTTAAAAAATATTCTTTAGTACTTCTTAAGATAATCTTACGAACATCTACTGTAAGTGCACTGAGATGTGCTATTTTGGGACGCTGAATATAAAGAAAACTGTGGTTTTAACATACTATCTCTGTATTTAAGAAAAATTATTTAGTTATCACTTGTAGCACACTTGAACACTTGAAGTGTATGAAATATGGGTTCAAGTGTACTACAAGCGGTAACTAAATACATATTTTAATACAAAGATAGTATGTTGATAGTGATGGTTTACTTCTTGCCCAACTTGTACATGAAAAGAAGGACGTAAATTTAATTGAATTAAAGGGAAATGTTGTGAAATGTTTCTAAAATGGTTACATATATTGAGGCAGATTGCCGGCAAAAGCTAATTTATGATAGGAGTCCTAAAATTAGGACTGACATACCCATTATTTTTAAGAGTTTCTCTTAAATCAGCAAGTTAGAAGCTACTTTTAGCCTCAAGTTGTTTTCTGAATACGGCCCCTGGACTCTATTCCAGGAGGGGTTCCAAAACAAGTCAGTATCTGGTGTGAGCACCATTTGCTTCACGCAGTGCAACACATCTCCTTCGCATGGAGGTGATCAGGTTGTTGATTGTGGCCTGTGGAATGTTGGTCCACTCTTCTTCAAAGGCTGTGCGAAGTTGCTGGATATTGGCAGGAACTGGAACACGCTCACTGGGTGACATGTCCGGTGAGAATGCTGGCCATGCAAGAACTGGGATGTTTTCAGCTTCCAGGAATTGTGTACAGATCCTTGCAATATGAGGCCGTGCATTATCATGCTGCAACATGAGATGATGGGACGAATCTTGGGCCAATTTTGGGACGAAGCACTCGACAGCCAATAAGCACTGGCAGAGATTTTCTTACTATAGGGAGATGAGAGGGTCTGTATTAGTTACTATTGGAGAAAGCATAACGGCCACCTTGGATCACGTGTCGTAAGGTTTCTTGAAGTGGCAACTTTTGAATTTGTAACAAGTGTGCCTGCCTGGGGTTTGATGCTTACGGTGGCTGCTTAGGATGTAGATAAAGATCGCTGAATAAAAGCTTGGATTTGATTCTGTTCCTCACATTCGTATGGATTCTAAAGGTTTGGATTACAGTGCACAAACAAAATTGATTTCTTTTGTAATTATATTGCATTTTTTTGTGTATTTTATGGTTCTATTGTCAGTCACAGCATGTCAGACAAAATGCCCTTTGTGTCCAATGCCAAACAAAGTAAACATTACATAATAAGTAATGGTTAGACGATTGCAGAAATGTTATTCATTTTAAGGTTTTAAAGTGTAGTTGTCAGGCATTCACCACAGTCACCCTCACTTGCCACGTCACCCGGAGCACCACCCACCCGGTCATCATCACCGGAATTCTAATCACGTGCACCTGGAACCAATTAACCACTCCCTTTAAATAGGACTTTGCTGCCAGTTCCCTTTCGTCGGGTCTACAGTTTGCACCCGGCTCCCTATGCTCTGTCCTCTTTACCGCCGTTACGTTCTCATTACTCCTGCTCCCAGTGTTCATCTCGGCTGTGTCATCGGACTCTTTGTTACCACACTTTACAAGGACAGTCAGCTAAGAAACTCATTGCTTTCATTTCAGTGTTTCCCTTTGTTGTTTAACAAAGGGAAACTTTGTTGGCATTGTCACTCACCTCTTGTCTCCTCCTGTGTGTGTGTGTGTGTGACAGAAGTCTTGTTTAACATTATTTATTCTTTTAAACAAGTTGGCAGCAGAAATCACACAGAGCAGAACAAAAAGTTATCTTTTAGTAAAATAAGTAAACAATTTAATAATGCAGTTGAAAACATAATGCCATTGCTATGACTGCTAAATACAATAATAATCAAATTAATGCCGTGTTTTCAATATTCATGAGGATTCATTTGTAAGTTATTTCAGTAAGTTCCGCCATTCATACTTAGGCCTAAATAATTTACGTTTTAGGTGTCATCTGTATGTCAGTATTGTACGTTTTAGTGTCTGAAAAAACAGTAAATGTACGTTTTGTAGAACCATGTTTTAGCAAAATACATTTTATCATGAGATCACGTTGGATTGCCTGTGATATTAAATGGCAAAAGCTCAAGAGTGCATATCTTGATACCCCATTTAGATCTTGTATTGTTATGATATTGATTGAATAATAAATCTTAATCTTAATCTTTCTTTCTTTCTTTACCACCATTACCTCGGCAAAAAGAGTGCTGCTTACCAGGAATGAAAGACAAACCAAAACTTCATGGAATTGTAAATTACAGAGTTCAGGAACCACAGCGTTGTTCAGTTAGAGCTATACTGTAAGTTTAAATCTGCTAAAATAATCACACCCACCCACATCTCTATCTATCTATCTATCTATCTATCTATCTATCTATCTATCTATCTATCTATCTATATATATATATATATATATATATATATATATATATATATATATATATATATATATATACACGTGTGTGTGTGTGTGTGTGTGCGCATGTCTACACATTTGCTTATTTACAGATTTACAACTCTGAAGAATAAAACAATTTGCTCTCACCCAAAGATGGGGTAGGTCCAGGATTACATACAGATCTTGAACAGAAGAAAAGTAACTGAAAAACCAGGCAAGAGAGAACTTCCAATTATGTCTTTAAAAGATTGCTGCTTAAATATAACAAAAGACAAAACAGAACTTCATGAAATTGTGAATTACAGAGTTCAGGAACCACCGCAATGTTCAGAGCTGTACTGTAGGTTTTAAACCTGCTTAAATAATCCCACATACACACACATACACACACACATTCATATATTTACATATATCAAATATCTATATATAAATATTATCTATCTATCTATCTATGTGTGTGTGTGTGTGTGTGTGTGTGTGACATATTTGCTTATTTACAGATTCACAACTGTGAGGAACAAAACAATATGCTCTCCCCCAAAGAAGAGTTGGGTCCAGGATTACATACAGATCTTGAACAGAACAAAAGAAACCGAAAACCAGAAAAAAACAGGCAAAAACGAATTAGCCATTAAGAGCACCCAACCACTGTACTTTTGTTTAAAATAGGAGCGTTTTTACTTTTGTTTTCTGTATAAAATGTTTAGACAACTTAATTATTTAAAAAGAAAAAACTTCTTTATGCAAATATAATCTACTGATATTACCATGATGACTGAATTACTTCTGATATCTAGTTAAAATGGGTTGGTGTCATTATGTTTATGCCATTAACTTTTGTATACCCGTTTTGTGTGATTTGTGACTTTTATTTTGTTTTATTAGTATAAAATACATTTACAGTAAAACATAATCTTGTCCATATTAAGTTGTGTTTTGTATGGTTCTGTAGTGAATATTTGTTATGGACTGGACATTAAATTTCTGTTAAGTACCTTTTTGTATTAGTTGTCTTTTCTGTATATTTTTGACATATATTTTCAACAGAACTGTTGAGAAGAGACATGATGGAAAAGTGGAACAGGATCCAGAAAGGAACTCTGGACAACATTCAATCTCTGTTTTTCACAATAGATCTTAACATCAATCCACTGCAACTTTACAGAAAATAGTGGCATGTACTGTATGTACTATAGTCCAGTATACAGTAGCTCTAAATACAGTATATTCACAAAAACATACCATGGTATTACCACATTTTTAACATGGTAACACAGAATTTCTTGGACATGTACCATTAAAACACCATGATAGAAAAAAAGACTTTAAAGATACTTTAGACACAAATCAGCATGTAGTATTATCTTCTCAAACATATATTTTTAGTCTATCAGTTTGGTTTATGTAACGAAATTAAAAAATAAAAAATATTTATATTATATTAGAATACTGTAATCATTTAGAATCAATACTGTGATTACCAAAGTAATATCATGCTACAGCACTCTTTTTGGGTCAGTTTTTAGAGGTTAATTTTTATTTATTTATTTATGATGAAGAAATGTGATCGCAGAGGATGGTGAGGCGGTGAGCTTTGTGGGCTGAAAGACTTCGTTCAGCATAGACCCTTCAGTTTCACAATTAGAAGTGAGCAACAGAACAAGATGACGTTCACTGTATTCGCTGCATTTCTTTTCTCTATAGGATGGATGAGTGTTGTGGTAGCAGGTGAGATTTAATTATTTTACTTATTTTGATCTTCAAATAAATATTGTAGTTTTGCCTCAGTAATCTTTTACTTGACTGAAATGTAGAGAAGTTGTCCTGACATTGTAGCTTTATGAGAGAGTGTACGTGTGTATATATTAAACCGTTACTGCAATGTTTATTTACCTGAAGACAATGATGTGCTTCTCCAACAGGTCAGGAGATTGAAGCAAACTGCTGTCTTACTGTGTCAAACACCAGAGTACCAGCTGAAAACATTGTGTATTATACTCTACAATACAAAACTGGGTTATGTTCTATCAGAGCTGTAAGGCAAGTTCATTATTATTATGATCTATCACAATATGAAGTTTTACACAGAGTAGGTAATAAATTGGTGGATAATTAAATGATGAGAGCTAAAACATCAAGTATCCTTTTTTCCATGTACAGGTTCCACACCGTGAAAAACAAAGTTATTTGTTCAAAACCCGATGACGCCTGGGCTAAGAGAATAATGCACATAGTGGATAATAGAAGTACAACAAAACCTTCCACAAAACCTGCTACATGCTATACAAGTACAACAAAAGTGATCCCAACTACAGTTACAACAAACAAAACATCAGGAACAGAGACTGAGATCAGCACAAGTAAAACTGTACCAACAACTGAGACAGCAATCAGAAAATGTATGTGCTATACAAGTAAAACATAATCCTAACTGTAAACAGAACAAACAAAATACAGGGAACAAAGTTTGAGACCAGCATGAGTACAACTGTAACACCAATACTGATGACAATCAAAACATCTAGATTTGGTAACTTTCACTTAACTGAAATGTAGAGAAGTTGAAACGAGTAACTAATGAGAAAGTGCATATGCGTATGTCTTACACTCTGCTAGTGATTACTAACCCCAAGAAAATGATGTGCTTCTCCAGTAGGCGAAGAACGTCCAGCACACTGCTGTCTTACTGTGTCAAACACCAGAATTCCACCTGAAGACATTCTGTATTATGACATGCAAGAAAAAAATCTATGTCCTGTCCGAGCTGTAAGGCAAGTTAAGAGTTATTTCAATATATAACAGTTTGAAGTTTTACACAGATTCAGGAATAATTGGGTAATGGGTAGATAATTAAATGATGAAAGCTAAAATGTCAAGTATTATTATTATTCATATTTAGAGTGCACACCAAGGAAAACAAAATGATTTGTTCAGATCCAGACAGTTTCTGGGTTGAAATAGCAAAGGCAACAGAGGGTGGGAAAAGGACAGAAGCACCCACTTCATACTATACAAGTACACCAGCTTCAACAGAAAAGGCACTGAGAAAAGAGACTGAGACCAGCACAAGCACACCTGTACCACCAAAAGTGATGAAAATCACAATTTCTGGACTGGAGATCAGCACGAGTATAACTGTGCCACCAATAGTAACGACAATTGAAACGCCTGGACCAGAGACAAGCTCAAGTACACCTGTACCACCAATAGTGACGACAACCAAATTTTCTGGAAAGGAGATCAGCATGAGTATAACTGTACCATCAATAGTGATGACAACTGAAACACCTGGACCGGAGACAGAGACCAGCAAAACAACCACTCAACCAACTACAGTGTACAAAGACAACCCGACAACATTTCAGTTGGGTGAAACTGTAACATACGGAGTAGCTGGTGATGATATGTTGGGTTTTTTGAGAGAGAGTATGTAAGCTTATACTAACATGACAATCAATGTTTTTGGGAAACACTCTTTTATAAATAACAAGTCTTGGAATCTGTTTTTATTACAGTCACATCATCTACAACCAAGGACTGCTGCGTAACAGTAACAAAAAACAAACCAGCGTTTCATGAAATTGTGGACTACAGAGTTCAAGAAACACCACATTGCTCTGTCACAGCTGTACTGTGAGTTTAGGGCATAACATTTTTATTGTTATTATTTCTTGTTTTTATATATGGACTATTATCTATTATCTACTGTCTATTGCATAATCTATTCTTACTGGACTCTTATTAGAAATACATGTTTTGAAGTACACAATTAAAACTATTTATGTACACATTTTCTTACTTTTTCTTACTTACAGATTCATAACTGTGGAGAACAACATGATTTGCTCTTCTCCAGTAGAAGACTGGGTACAGGATTATATACACATCTTAAATAGAAGAATAACAACTGAAAAAACAGACAGGAAACAGTTTGCCATCACAAAGATCAAACCACTGGAGCTGGATCGAAGTAGATCTATTGATACTACAGAGACATTTCAGCTGGATGGGTTGTCCAAGGTGGAGAAGAAACAGGTGGAGTCGTTGGTAACATCAGTGTCATTTGAAATACATGACAGATATAAAAGCATCAATAATTACTTTTGTTTAAAAAAGGAACAAGCTAAATACTTTTGTATCAAACAGCCTTAAACATCTGCTGGACAAGCTTGGACAGCTTTTTATGCTTGTATACTGGTAATACCAGAATAACTGAATAACTTAAAATAAAAGTCTTACAAATTAATAATGTGATGGTAGTGAAAAATCAGCACTTTGGTTCCACTCACATTGATCATATGTTTTGTAAAATGTTTTGGTCATGTTTTGTGTGATGACTTCTATTTTTGTGTGTTGCTTTTTTAATTAATTTAAAATAAATGTAAGTATATCAAAATAATTTAACTAACTAGTAAATGCAATGTAATTGTATTATTCCATATGTATGTATGGCACTGTAGAGCACATTTATTATTATTAAATTAAAGATGCAGTAAATACCATTTTCTCTTAAAGATGTACTTTTTAGGAATTTTTGTGTTAGGTGGACAGAAGATTGTGAAGTTATGCCTGAAATCTTTATCATCATACAGATTTAATATTTTAATGATCTCTTCTTTAAATGTAGTAGTCAGATTACTTATGCTGACAGTGACAACACAACAAATCAGGCAAGAGACCAAGTAAATATAGCTATGCATGGGCAGCTTGGCAAGGAAACATATACTGAGCGCATCTTTTGGTTTAGTTAATTTATCTTCCTATAGGAAGATGACTCTAAGGAACAAGTTTAGTTTTTCCCACCACACTTTAGTTTAGGGACCAGTTCTGTCTATTACCTATCTATTAACTACAACTTTTGCCTCAGTGAACACCTAATTTGCTGCTTATTAAAAGTTCATAAGGTAGTTATTAATTTTAGGTAAGGGCTATGATTAAGGACTAGGATCTAAAATACGGTCATGCAGAATAAGGCATTAATATGTGCTTTGTAAGTACTAATAAACAGCCAATATGCTAGTAATATGCATGCCAATAAACAACTAGTTAGTAGTCACAATTGGTCCTTAAAAGAAAATGTTACCGTTTTTCCTACAGTCCTAGCACCCTTTGCAAAGGTCTTTCTTGTATTCAAACAGTCATATTTATAGGCCTACACTGCAAAAAAACAAACAAAAAAAATGATAGCTGTAGTATCCAGGATTTTACTGTAAAAAGTATGGTAGTGTCATTTCGGGTTTTATGGATTTAACATAAATGTACATTTAAACAAGGTATTTCATTAACTGACATAATGTTATGTAATGTAATGTAATGTTTATCTTTGTAATATATTGATAACCACCAAAAGCTGGTGGTGATGTGAAAGTCACATGATTAACCAAAGCTCATCACCAGCCGCTTTTCCACAAGCTGAGAAGCAAAATACTAACATATATAGAAGGTGCGATGCATGGTGTTATTCACAGAAACACTAAACATTATCATGGTAACACAGATAAAACTGAAATAATGCAATAAACATTAATTTAACAACATTAGATGTCACATACAACCCTACTGTACACAAAATAATAATTATTTCAATTTCAGGGAATTCTGGGAATGTCAGTTTATGCTTTTCACTGTATATTATACATTCTTTTTGACTTTCCATTACCGTAAAAGTGTATGTAATGTCCAATACAGTTTTTGACTGTATATAGTAAGGGAACTTACCGTTAACCAATTAAAGGAGAACTCCACTTCCAGAACAACAATTCACAAATAATTTACTCACCCCCTTGTCATCCAAATGTTCATGTCTTTCTGTCTTCAGTCGTGAAGAAATTATGGTTTTTGAGGAAAGCATTTCAGGATTTTTCCCCATATAATGGACTTCATTAATTTCATGGATTTTGAACTTCCAAAATGTAGTTTAAATGCAGCTTCAAAGGGCTCTAAACCATCCCAGCTAAGGAAGAAGGGTCTTATCTAGCGAAACGATCTGTCTTTTTTTTTTTGGAAAATAAAAATTTGTATACTTTTTAAGCACATTTTTTAAGCTCGTGTAGCACAGGCTCTGTGATGCGCGTTCACGCCGCTATGTACTACTGAATAACATTGAAAGGTCACACAGAACTACAGAACCAGTGTTTACAAAACGAACGTGCAAAGACTAAGAAAGTGCAAGTAAGTCAAACACTGTTTACTAACAAAAAGGTTCAACGATGTTGGACGATTCCGAAGTTGTAGGAGAAAACAAGATGGAGTTTTTCGCCATACTCTACCTTTTTGAGCTGGAGTACACAGATGAACTTAGACGTGATTCATAGTAGTGATGGGAAGTTCGGATCATTTTACCAACTCGGACCTTTGAGTCCGTTCAGCAAAATGAACAAATCTTTTTTCCGAGTCATTTTGTTCATTTTAGCAATTTAGCATTAATTGTTTACCTGGGTCTTTAGTTTATGATTAGCTCACCTCACCTCTTATCTGAGCTTTCGGGTTTGAGTTGTTCGTTCATCACGTGACAGCCCCATAAGATGAACTTGAAAAACCCGAAGACTCGAAACAGGTGAACTAATTCCAGTACAGAACCTAATAGAATGTTGCGCATGCGTGACTGAACAAATCACTCCCCGAGATGACTCGTTCTTCCCAAGTCACATTAAAGATCCGTTCAAAATAAACAAATCGTTCAAGAACGACCCATCACTAATTTGTAGCATCGTGGACATGCATCCCAGAGCCTGTGCTACACCAGCTTTTGTGCTTAAAAAGTATACAAATTTTTATTTTTTGAAAAAAGATCGCTTCACTAGATAAGACCCTTCTTCCTCGGTTGGGATCGTTTAGAGCCCTTTGAAGCTGCATTTAAACGCATTTTGGAAGTTCAAAATCGGGCACCCAATGAAGGGGCATTATGGACAAAAAACCTAAAATGTTTTCAAAACCATGATTTCTTTATGACTGAAGACAGAAAGACATGAATATCTTGGATGACAAGTGTCAGCGTAACGGGCGAGGGGCTTAACGAAGACGGCGCCCAAGATAAAGTCTTTATTATAATCCACAGGCAACAGGTAAATCCACAGCAGGAGGGTACACACATTCACATTAACGTTGACGCAAACCGGACGACAAACACAGAACTGAATGCAACTTATAAAAGACAGGTGATCACAATGAACTTAATCAAGACACAGGTGATACCAGGTTAACTAATGATGATAAATGAGGACAGGAAACAGGAACGCCCAAATATGGGCGCAAGAGGGAGAAACCAACATAAAAAGTCCACAGGGGTGTGACAACAAGGGGGTGAATAAATTATTTGTAAATTGTTGTTCTCGACTTCTCCTTTAATAGGTTTTTACTTTACATTTTTAGTCTTGTATTGGTTAAAATCATGGTAATTTTTTACAGTGTGTGTAAAATAGGAATATTGTAAAGGCAACATGTTGCTGTTAAAAAAAAATGGCTTGTACTAAAGCAAATTATTCAAATATTATCTTAAATTAATTTTTTGTGTTTTTCACAGCATCATTCCAAATCAGCTTTACAGAACATGGAAAGAATAATGAAAAACTCCTAAGATTTACATACATACAAATTTATTTTTTGCTGTTGAAATACATTTTGTAAAATCTTTTTTTCTATCAAATTTTCCACAACCCCTTGACCAATCTCATGACGAAAATGTAGGGTACAACGTGGCTAAAAGCACATCTTAAGAAAAGGTTCACTGCGGTTCATTTAAAAAAAAAAAAAAAAGAATTAATTTTTATTCAATAAAATATGTTAATATAAAAAAATATTTTTAAAATACAGAAACAAAATCATTTTAAGTAAATATTCTGAAAGCATTGAAGTAGATCCCAAAATATTATTATATTATAATTTAATATAGCTATACAGTAGTAACAACAAATTATATTTTATTATATTATATGATTAAGATTTTTGTCTCAAAATATGTGCATCCATTTTAGCGATTCTCATTTGCGAATTAAATTTACAACATTTTAAAAAACATCAAATATTAGATCAAGTAAGCAGCCCACAATCACATCAAGGATCAGACAAATTTGCACGTGCGTCTTGAAATGTGAATGTTCAAGAAAGTGCTACGCCACGTTTTTGTGCCATCTAGAGGTTTAGAGGAAAATAATACCAGAGGCGTCTTTTACCCCGGGGCAACCTTTAGCCCCATTATACTCTACCTGTCGGAACTTACATACTGCCATGTACGTTTTGTGACATATTCGATGTGAAATGTCCACTGAGTGACGCTAAAAGAGTGTTTGTTTTGTTTCCGCGGAACAGATGAACATGTATGAGATATGTTTTATGTGACATGCGCTATAACTTTAATGCTCCGTGACGTTTTACACCCAAACCTACCCGATAGTATGAACAAAAGAGAATGTGATTTAAAAACACAGTCGCAAGCATGCTGTTTTAGCTTGTTTTTCAATTTCTCATCTTTTAGCTCTTTCATCACAAGTCATGTTTTTGACAGGATTCATACCCAAGGAATCCACATCCTAAGTCCAAATCTGTGCTGGCTGAGCTACCGAGCAAGCTTGTTACATACGGAAAGCAAAATATATGGAGCTGTAATCATAACTGTGTATGAAAACGATTACAAAAATTGCAGTGATATGTACTTATTGGTACGTATTTCGCATCTTGCGAAAAAAGTTCCCACAGGTACGTTTTCATCATGAGCTCAGGTAGCCCTTAACACCCTCTTGTTGGCTATGGACCCCAGTTTAAACTATTTTTTTAGTATTTCAATAGAATAAGACGTTTTGAACTTCCAAAATGCAGTTTAAATGCAGCTTCAAATGGATCTAAACAATCATAGCCGAGGAAGAAGGGACTTATGGATTTCATTTTCGAATCAAATTGACAATTTACATACATTTTAACCACAAACGCTTGTCTTGTCTATGTTTGCATGAACTTTTTCCAGGTCAATACAGTTATGGTATGTCGAAAAACTCCCATCTTGTTTTTTTTCCCAACTTCAAAATCATCCTGCATCGTTGCAGAAGTACTGACCCAGTGTTTACAAAGTGAACATGCAAAGAAGATCACACAGAGTTTAAAAAAAAGGGTAAAACAGCCAAGTAGGACGATTTTGAATCTGAAGAAGAAAATGAGATGGGAGTTTTTCGACATACCCTAACTGTATTGACCTGGATTACACACACTACGCATGCGCATCACAGAGATGAGACAAGATGAGCATTTCAGATTAAAAAGTATATAAATTGTCAATTAGTTTTGAAAATAACTGATCATTTCACTATTTAAGACCGTTCTTTTTCTTGTTTTCCTCAAGAAACATAATTTCTTATTGACTGAAGAAAGAAAGACATGAACATCTTATATCACAAAGGGGCGAGTAAATCTGTACATTTTTGTTTTGGAAGTGAACTTTTACATTTGAAATTTTAACGTTAATATCTTAGTGTGGTATTAGTATTTTTCTTAAGTATGGACCTACTTTTTCCACCATGGCTGAAAACCCAGAGTGCAAATCAGAGCCAGGACATGAAGTATTAACATGCATCTTGACCGCAACTATGATTATAATACAACTCAAATCTTTTCCAATGACGCAGGTCAAGTTTATGCAATTCTGGTCAGCAAAAAACGAAACTTCAAAGATGAGCAAGTTGCCCACTGGCTGCTCTTTGGTTTACTAGAACTTAGCATATAATGCACAGTTAGGTGCAGCATAGCTATCACTACTTCCTCTCGCAGAACAGAGTGTGATGCTGTGGTCTGTCATATCGCATCTATATACACCAGAACTTTCTACAAATAGCTCAGAGGACATCATAGACCGTGTTTCTTGCATGTGATTTTGAAACAGGAAATGCGCATGTGGTTGTTGATTTAGGTCTTCATATTTACTTTCATATAATACCAGAAAGGACCACCCTACTATAGCAAATAGGGCCGTAGTGAACAAACTCGTAAACGTTAACCTTACAAAACAAGAAACATTTGTAGAATTGCATTGAACTACATGCAGTTGTTCATTCTGAATGTCTGAAAAAATACATCATGAAACATCTACACGTGTCTCTGTTAAAGTGTAGGTGAGTGCTGGGTGGGAGCTGGTTTTGTTTTAAGGTCTTGCTGAGAAATGGAAGATCCCACTTAAGATGAATAAAACGTTTGTGGTTTCATGATCAGAGCCCCTTTAAGGCCTCTGTAGTTTCCACACACGTTTAACAGGCCCACATTTTATACCTAATGCTTACAAAGTGCATAAAGATTCCATTTTTAGATGGATGCACTCTCATTTTGACTTTTTTAATGTTGCCGTTATACTCAAAAACTTTCTTGTCAACCTGAGCTGTTGCACGACATATTTATTGCTGTAAGCAAGCACGTCATGTGACATGAATTAGGCCAGCTCGGTTAAGAAACAGCAGTTTGCGAACAGTGTTGGGGAAAGTTAATTTTAAAAGTAATGCATTACAATATTGAGTGACTCCCTAAAAAAGCAACTAATTACATTACTTAGTTACTTTTTATGGAAAGTAATGCGTTACTTTACTTTTGCGTTACTTTTTAAATCTGGGCAGGGCTTGCTTGTTTGTTTTTAATATAAAAAGTTCTATTTTTGGCAAATGTAAAAGCCTTTTCACATCAAAAGCCTCAGGCTTTGAGAAAAGTAATTTCACATCTGTACAGTAGACCACAGAAGAAAAGATATCAACTCTTCAGCAATAAAAAAAGGAAAACAATTGTTAGATTATCTTCAGTAACTTTTGCTTATTAGTATGGTTGAATTGCATCATCGAAGGTCGGCAGCAAAGACATCGGTTAATAAAATAGTATTAAATGCATAAAGGACATTTGTATTATTTAACGTATTTAATTATTGCCGGTTTGTGTCATATTCTGAGTTGAATTTCACTGTTTTTATTCATGTGTTTTATTCACTGTTTTTATGTTTTTTGTGAGTGAAGGGGAAGTAACTGGCGTTACTTATTTGAAAAAAGTAACTCAGATATTTTCTTGTCAATTAAAAAGTAATGTGTTACTTTACTAGTTACTTTGAAAAAGTAATAATATTACGTAACTTGCGTTACTTGTAATGCATTACCCCCAACACTGCTTGCGAATGTAGTCATATAAAGTACATACTTTATACTGTACGCTTATAAAAAAAAGTGCCATGGTATTATCACATTTTTGGAAATATTGTGTTTCACCAAGATACTTTCTGAAGTACCATGTAAAAAAATATACTTCAGATGCAAATTAGTGTACATTTTAATCAGTTTGAACACACATTTTTTAGTCTTTTAGCTCAGATTATTGTTTTGTGTCATTTCTATAACAATCTAAATCAAAACATAAATAAATACCATATTAGATGAATATTGTGATTTAGAATCAGTACTGCTCTATATAAAATGACGTAATTGTACCATTTAACAGCACTTTTATGGATTTAATTGTTTGTTTGTTTGCTTGTTTAATTAAAATGAGCTATTACGTAGCTAAGCCTGTGTATAGAACATAAATTCAACTGAATTGTCATTCTGACCAATACTTTAGGTCTCTATGAACTGAAATGAGCCATGATGAATGCTCATTGTGAATTTTGTAACCCCTTACTTTCCTCTATGTGGTTAAATGCATCTCTTTCTCTCTCACTTTTGGTCTTCCACTCATCACTCATCTTTTCCTGTCCCCGACTGAGGTGTCTGTGGGCCTAGTTGACGAAGAAAAGTGATCGTAGAGGGTGGTGAGCTTTGTGGGCTGAAAGACCTCCTTCAACAAAGACCCTTCAGCACAGCAGAAAGTTTCATAATTAGAGGTGAACATCAGAGCAAGATGAAGTTCACTGTATTTGTTGCCTTTCTTTTCTCTATTGGATGGATGAGTGTTGAGGTTGCAGGTGAGATTTGATTATTTTAATTGTTTTGTTCTTCAGATAAATATTGTGGTTTGGCCTCAGTAACTCTTACTTGACTGAAATGTAGAGAAGTGAAACTGACATTGTAGCTTTATCAGAGAGTGTACGTGTATATATATATATATATATATATATATATTTAAATGTGACCCTGGACTCGAATACATTGTCTGGAAGCTGAATAAATAAGCTTTCCATTGGTGGTTTGTTAGGATAGGACAATATTTGGCTGAGATACAACTATTTAAAAATCTAGAATCTGAGGGTACAACAAAAAAAATCAAAATACTGAGAAAATCACCTTTAAAGTTGTCCAAATGAAGCTCTTACTAATGCATATTACTAATCAGAAATTACATTTTTATATATTTACAGTACAGTATTTACAGTATTTTACAAAAAAATCTTCATGGAACATGATCTTTACTTAATACTCTAATGATTTTTTTTGGCATAAAAGAAAAATCAATAATTTT
This sequence comes from Labeo catla, assembly GCA_012976165.1. Taxonomy (NCBI): domain Eukaryota; kingdom Metazoa; phylum Chordata; class Actinopteri; order Cypriniformes; family Cyprinidae; genus Labeo; species Labeo catla. The sequence goes on along the minus strand of VONZ01000548.1, from coordinate 440,859 downwards.
GACCCATAAAATGTATTTTTGGCTATTGCTACAAATATACCCCAGTGACTTAAGACTGGTTTTGTGGTCCAGGGTCAAATATATATATATATATATATATATATAGTAGGCCTATATTGTACTGTCATTGCAATGTTACCTGAAGACAATGATGTGCTTCTCCAACAGGTCAGGAGATTGAAGCAAACTGCTGTCTTACTGTGTCAAACACCAGAGTACCAGCTGAAAACATTGTGTATTATACTCTACAATACAAAACTGGGTTATGTTCTATCAGAGCTGTAAGGCAAGTTCATTATTATTATGATCTATCACAATATGAAGTTTTACACAGAGTAGGTAATAAATTGGTGGATAATTAAATGATGAGAGCTAAAACATCAAGTATCCTTTTTTCCATGTACAGGTTCCACACCGTGAAAAACAAAGTTATTTGTTCAAAACCCGATGACGCCTGGGCTAAGAGAATAATGCACATAGTGGATAATAGAAGTACAACAAAACCTTCCACAAAACCTGCTACATGCTATACAAGTACAACAAACATGATCCCAACTACAGCTACAACAGTCAAAACATCAGGAACAGAGACTGAGACCAGCACGAGTACAACTGTAACACCAGCAGTGATGACAATCAAAACATCTGAAATGACCAGCACAACTGTATCATCAACAGTGACAGCGGTCAAAACTTCTAGACTTGAGACAACAAGCAGCAAAACAACCACCCTACGACTTTCAGTGTCCAAAGAAACACCAGAATCTACTGCAACAACATGTGGGACAGGTGAAACAGTAACAACAACAGCAACAACAGCAGCAACAACGGCAGTAACAAGAGCAGCAGCAGCAGCAGCAGCAACAACAACAACTAGTGTGATTAAAACAACCAAAAAACTGTCAAAAATGATAATAAGAAAAAAAGGGAAAAGCAAGAAACTACTTAGAAAAATTCAGATGGGAACACGACTCAGAACAACAAGAAATCCGAATTAAAACTTCACCATCTGTATAAATATACACACACACACATTATAGTAAGTTTGAATGTATGGGTTGTGAGTTGAAGCACTACAAATATTATTTAGTCCTATTCTAGGACTGAACTATGGTATTGGTCTTTTAATTGCAGACTATAGAAAATAATGTGACAGTTTTGACCAGTTCAGTTGTGTGGTGTGTTTCTACTGAGAGTGTATTTTAAAATATTTTAATTATTGTTAATAAATTAATTCAACAAATATTTGTAAATATAAATAAAACGTAGACCAACAACTTTATTTTTATTACAATAATAAATGAATACAATAAATATTTCTTCTGACGTGTTGTCACTGAAAATTCTTCACACATATAATTTCATGGATAAGCTTTGATTTTATGGATTAGTGAAAGTCGGATGATCTAAAACGGGTGAGATGGAAAAGAGGCCTTCGTCATATCGATATCTTACTATAGGCCTAGTGAAAGGTGCAGTGTCACACTATCACCACATGATGGCAGACTAACCTAGAGAAGCTAGTTTTTAGCTAACTGCAGTCTAAGCTAACCATGAGAACGCTCAGTCAGTCAGTTAACAGTTTTACAACAGTAGAGATAAATTTGTGAATGTACAACAGGATAAAGCTGATGTAAACCCGTGAAAACAACTGAATTGTCATTTATCCGTGTGAGTTTTATTTTTAGAGGTACCTCAGCAGTTCCACATAAACTAGGCAGCCTATTTCTTAAACTTTCTTAAACTTCAAACTATAATAGTCTCAATGTCAGTCTCAGCAGGGTGATAACAATCCAGTTTTACCGCTGGCACTCTGTAAGGCTGGCAGAGAAAGCATACATTCTTCAGCACACTTGCTCCAGACTGACACAAACTAAACCGGCGAAGGTAGAATAATATAATTAGGCCAGCACAATAATGTTGATTTCAGACACAGGACGCTGGGGTGTCTTATTTTGTTTCTTGATTTTCTCTCTGTTTGTACGGGCACGCTTGTTGGGTCACCAATCGTATGGCAGATAGAAATGAGATTCTTAATAAAGCTTGCGATTGGAATGAACATTGCAGGAAATTACAATCAATACTTGGCTTCAGATGCTCATCCGATATCGAGCCTTTTTTTAAGTTGAAAAATGCCTCGCAAAATGTAGGAAACACGGTTACACTGGAAAACCGAGGAAAAGCCTGGTGTTATCAAACTTGAGGATACCTCTGATAAGCCAGAGAGCGGCTTTTATTTAGATCTTGAAACAGGCAAACAAAACAATTGAATTGATTGAGATCAAATCTCGCAGGTGGTGAGATTCACAAACACCTGGCTTGAGATCAGATCGTATTCAGCTTTCCTTTTTTTATCTTGTATAAAGCATTCTCCTTCATCTGGGGGGGGACAATATGACTGGAGACCCAGCTGCATTTTGTACATAAAAATAAGTTGTTTTTCTTCAATAACAATTGTGCTGAAATTGACGATCGATATTGTTTATATCACGGCCGTGAAAAATCTCACATAAATGTGTGAATGTTTATAGCGTTCTCCTTCACATTCATGTGGACTTGCACACATTGACACATAGAGCGGTTTTCCTCCTCAGATTTTTTTATGGCTTGGCTGAGCCGAGGTCCTCGTAAATCTACAGACGGGAAATAAATGCCAGCGGCCCTTTGCCTGAGTTGGCCAGGCGAAAATGAATGGAATAAAACAGGGCTTAATAGCACGGAGCAGGTAATTACCTTCTCTGGCCTGCTCGTCCGTGAAATATGATAATATTGCACACTAATAAGACGGACACAAACTCCCAGTGCCCATCCACAGGCGTAGGGAAGGGTCACTATGTTTTGCATGTCTGTCATAAGGGGGTATTCATTTTAAGGGGGTTATTTGCAAAGTGTTTTCACGTCTGACAATATTTATAAGAAATTAGGCCCAAGTGAGGCTGTTAAAACAAGTTTCATTAAATATGTATTAGCACATATCGCATTCCAGTCAACTCTACTGAGTGTATATTGTTTTTTCAAAAAATGTCACACAACAAATATTTATACAGAAGGACTAAATGTATCATTATCATTATAAGTTTTTTAAATTTTATTTTATTTTCTAGAGTGCTGGAGCGATTTTTGTAGGCCAACCCAGAAATTAGCATCACTCTGGTTCCCTCAACAAAAACCCAATAGAATTTTCACTGGCTTTTGGATTATTGCAGAAAACCAACAAAAGTTTATGAGTCGTACATGTTTTATTCACCACGATAATCTTCACAAATCAACACAACTTTTATGAATTTTAAAGCCTAGATATATACATAAGCTATAAACAAACTATGCCACGGTAACATGACTTCACTGATATCACCATAAGCTTCTGACAACTCTTCCTGAAAGTTAAAATAGTTTGCAAGAGCATGAGGCTGTAAAAGCAGAGTGGTATAAGAGAAAAACTAAGTAGTATTTGGTTGGTCGTGTGGTCTCAAAATGGCAGCCACAATGAAATGGGGCCACTCTTATGCAGAATAAAACAGCTTTTTTATACCACTGCACACACAATTCAATTTACATGTAATTTAAAGTACTACTTTAGGTGTTGACCTTTTTGCATGTGCACCTCAAGTATATCAGTACATTATCATGCCACACTGAAGGAAACATAATACAGAGAACATTATAACATGTAAGGGGTGTGTGTGTGTGTTAGGAAAGACAACACAACTTGTGCTGAGCACATGGTTTTAAGACCTGATGGAGATACACTCATGGGACAGAGCTTAACTTGAGAGACAGCGACAAGATTGATTTGTCTGATGCAGGAAGATTACATTCAGAGACTCACCTGTATTGGACAAGGGCACAGGCAATCGAAGAGCAGCCACACACCAACCAGAGAGAACTTTTAAATATTTATACATTGAATGTCAGGCTATTTACTTGTGTACATTTTCTAATCACAAACCATTTTATTTGACCTTATAGGGGTTTTGGTTAAATAATTATGGTATTGTTTGTATTTCTGTTCTGTTTTAATCATATTGTAATTCTGTTTCTGTGTATTGCATTTTGGGATTCAGTATTCTGCATCATCTACAATTTTGGCAAATGTAGCCTAGTCGTTCAAGTAGTGATAGTCGTACTGTCCCACGCACTTCTTCGTGAAGCTTCGAACCTTTTGCGAATCATTTTGTTTTTAAACATCTGTTCGGAGCGCCTATCAAACGGTCAAAGTCACGTGTTTTCAGCAAACGAGGCTTCATTACGTCATAACTGTATCGAAACGTTTCGAGATTTCAATGGTTTGCCGTTGGGGGGCGAAATCTGTAAACCCGTGAATAATGCTAGTTCATTGAGATTCCACCAGCAGCGAGCAGTTGAATCAGCATCTTTAGTTTTTACCTGATCTCAAATCAGTTTAATCAATTTATAGATATTTTTAACAAGACATCTGTAATTGTAATTAAAAGGATGAAAAGTAGTTAATAGTCTCCTACTGGCCTGTATATACAACCTCTACACAAAACAAGCCCTACTGCCAATTAATTTTAAAAACCACATTTTATACAGACACTTAACATTTAATGGCATTTTTTCTTTTTTTATTGCATTTGATGTATTATACTTTCAATAAAACATTTGCAATGGGTTTTTAAAAGCTGTTATTATCCATTTTTCAGCCTGAGTTTTTGCATTTACACACTTTTGACCAGCAGGCGTCTCAAGCGTGTTGTATTTCTAGCGCTTCGAAACAATGAATTATTTCGCGAAGCAATTGGTTCAATTGATTCGAAGCTTCGAAAAGGTTCGTTTCTCCCATCACTACATTCAAGAATTACACGCATTCAGAACGGACGCGAAGATGGAATTTTCCTTGGCGAACAAACTTACGTGCGCACGCGCGAGTGCCGAAGGCCACAATTATTTAAAAGAAATCCTTTCCCGCTTCCCGATTTTATTCTTTTCAGCTAGTGGATCTTTAGGTGACGCAGCTGTCCAAAGAAACACACTGCAGTCATGACAGCACTGACAGGTACAAGTACAAATACTAAAATGCTGACAGATTCTGTACTTTAAATTTCCATTTAGTTTCTTTATTTTCTAGGCCTGATTTTGTAATATCCACCTTATTTTTCTCGTAAAACCGGGCCCGGCCATTTGTAAATTTTTATGTGGCTGGTTTCTGGTCTCGTGCTATTTTTAGCTGTACAAAGGTAGCTGTACAAAGTATTTTAATTCTGTATTATCTTAATTCTGAACACTAGTTTGTAGTGCAAACAGTTTTACCGCTTAGTGCACATCCTTATTCTTCTCATTATTTTTTTTATAGAGGGTTTGCACTTATGTCATGATTTGGTCAGTTACCCGGATGCGTGGTCATACGTGCGATACTCAGATGTAAACAACAGCATGGATTATGTGGTTAATGTACTACTGAATACGTCATTCTGCTAATTTATACTGTTTAAACCATGTAAGAAGTGTGTGGAAGCTGCTAAATCATAAAGAGAAGGACCTAGTAAGCAGGAAAGGGCACAATATTTTGACAAACTAAAGTTAATAGGTGGTAAAGATATGTACGAGCAGTATTTATTATGATATTTGCTAAATCTTAAACATACCTGACTGGAAATGATAAGAACAAACATGAATGTTGTCAAGATTCTGGGCCAACCACAAACGCCTTTTGTTCCTCAGACAGTGTTTTGCACTCTTCTGCTTTATTTGTTATAAATTTTGGCAGTGTATAGTGCTCCAAATGTTTTTCTTGGTCTGACCCATTAGTACAGGCCAAAACATGACAATAATTGACCATTTTCAACAGTATTAATCAGCAAAATATGCAAGTTTCATTCGGTTCAGTGGCACTGTTTACATTTAGTGCCGCCAATATGGCCAATTGATGACGCGTCATGACAACACTCTATAGCAGACAATAAACAGGAGGTGTTGCCCATAGGCTTACTTCTGCGTTGAAGAATCAAGGCGGATCAAGTAGGCCTACTGTTACAGATGGTTTATAATATTTGTGGTTAGGTAATTCATGTTGGATTTGATACATCACTTTAACTCTCACATATTCACACACACACAACTGTATCCCAGCAGTTACGCGTATATATACATATATATTGCATGAAACAGCAAGCTGTAAGACATGATTGCTGTGTGATTTGAGCTCATCCTCTAGAAAAGTCCCTGCGATTCAAACAGAGAAACAAAAAACCAGGCTGTGGCAGAAAATAAACAATACAAAATGAACAAGCACTAAACAGTGACACAGGGAGCTTGTGTAATATGTCGTCTGCTGTTATAGAAAATATAATACGCATTGAAAAACAAATAGCCAAGGGAGGATACAGCAAGTCAATTTGTTGTGCTTTTAATTTCCCTTTTCTGTGAAAGATTCCCCCGTTTGAACTTGAGGTTTACTTCCTTCATTCTTATCTCCCTCTCCTCTGGCCTGTTCTCGCTCATGTTTGATTGTCCTTTGCTTATTAACCTCTGGGAAAGGCAGCTTGTGCGTGTGCCTGTGTGCTGCATATCTTCACTTCCTCTGTTTAATTTGTCGTCCCGTGGTCAATAAGAGTGGCATCTTTGGAAGACCAGATTAAGAATGACCCCTAGTAATGGATTCTTCCCTCTCTTAATCAATAAGCCTGTCCCTCTTGTTTTGTGAAAGTGTGGCTTTATTTAGAGACACTTGTTCAGAATCTGCATGTACTGTAGCAGTCATATTGTTGTCATTTTGAGATAGATACATTACAGTTACAATCTTGAAGGTCACATTTGCTTTATATAATGGTATTCCATCCTAGTTATTCTTGGTAGTGGCTGATTGCATTTGAATGTTAAGAATTTTCCTGATTGCTATATCAAGAGCATCATTTAGTGGTTTACAACATGTATCGTTGGTCTGTGGAAGTACTCTTGTATGTGCGTGCACAAGTGTTCATATGAGTAGAACATTAGTGAGTATATTTCATCCAAGGAGATGAGGAGAGGGATATTTATTGCCAAAGTGAGCAAGAAACTCTACAAATGAGGCTTTCTGGGACTATGGGCTGTCAATCATGTTCGAGCTGACAGGATCATGTCGGTAGACCACGAGCCAATTATAGTTCACAGCTAAGATCAGAATGGACAGGGCTTGAGGCCCTTTTTTCTTTTTTAAATAAGGTTCAGTTAGGGTACAGTATCCCACCACTGAGTAAGATACGAATGGGCACTAGCCAGAGATATGAAAGGTTTGTAGCTGCTGCACTTCCTCTGAGGATCTGAAGAAGGTCATCTAAGCCATCAGCTGACAGAAAATCCACCTCTGTGTTTTCATACGCCACAAGTACCTTTCTCAAATCGATACTCAGACCTTTTCTTGGCCATTGATCTGAAAAGCTGTTTTTCTAATCCTGAGATTTCATTTTCTCTTTCTCTTTATATTTTAATTTTTTTTTCTCCACCTCCACACAGGCCTTCAGGTTACTAGTTGGTGTTAGATTCCCTAGATCTTTTATTTTTGTGAATTATTTGTTGGTGAAGTGGAAAGGTTGCTTTTTGTCATCTTATAACCGTTTTCTATTTTAATGTATTTGTAAAATGTAATTTATTCCTGTGATGCAAAGCTGAATTTTCAGCAGCCTGCAGTGTCACATGATCCTTCAGAAATCATATGCTGATTTGGTGGTCAAGAAACTTTAATTAACTTTAATTATTTAAAGTTTTTTTGTTTAAGTCTTTCTATCACTTATCCTTGCTAAAGTAAAAGTAGTAATGAAAAAAAAATGGTGACCCCAAACTTTTTAATACTATTGTGTGTTGTATTTTTCTTAAGTGACAAGTTATAGAAAAAATATGATGTTTTTCTTGGTGGTGTATTTAAAGGACATCTTATTTCCTTAGCTTTAAAGTGCTAGTAACAGGCTGTAACAGTCTGTAGACAAGAAAAATAACATGTATAGCTTTTCACAAAAAAGATTTGATGAGATACTTAGTGTGGTATCTCAGCTTTCTCTGTGGCTGACAGGACTCTTTACAGGGTGCAGAAACATACAATCAATAAGTAGTTAAATTGTTGTGCGCCTGCCCCAGATTTCATGGTTCACAGCCACTGAAAGCCACAGCTGATCCAGAAATGATTACTTTAGATACCAACTTCACTCGCTCCACTTGTTCATCACTGGTAACTATTCATGCTGTTCTTAATGGTATTCTTTATCTTCAACCATAGCTGATTCACACAGAGGGATATGGGTGACCAAGTAACAGGCTTAGGTTTATAGATAGCATAGAAACCCACAAATAAAGAGACTTTAAATGTATCTTTGTAACAAATATGCAAGAGAGAGCAGAAATCAGACTATTCAGAAGTTCATGTGTCCATCTAACCTTTGAAAGTAATATGAAGATAAACAGCTTTCTGTCTATCAAGAAGAGGCTCAGTCATGACATTACATATGTTATAGTCAATATAGTGGAGATTAAAAATAAAGATGGGTTGGGGTTGGGTGGTGGGAATGCAGTAACCCAGCTAACAGGAAACATGCAAACATCTTTAAAAAAAAAAAGGTGCTTCACGATGCCATAGAAGAACTTTTTTTGTCTAAATGGTTCCATAAAGAACCTTTAACATCTGAAGAAACTTTCTGTTTCACAAAAGGTTCTTTGTGGCGAAAGAAGGTTCTTCAGATTATAAAAAGGTAAGAAAGAGATGGTTCTTTAAGGAACCTTTGACTGAATGGCTCTTTGTGGAACCAAAAATGGTTCTTCTGTGGCATCGCTGTGAAGAACCTTTCAAAGCACCTTTATTTTTAACATTCTTGGAGCATATGTTTGTTAGCTGGGAAGCAGCCATTTGGTCCTTGTGTTGTGACTGACAGGATTAGAGGAACAAGTTCTCTCAAACTTCCTTCTTAAACTTTTTTACCCCATTTCCACCACCATGAACTGGGTGGTAGTTCAGAGCCAGTGCTTTTGTCAGTTCGGAGTTGGTTCGGCTAGTGAACCGGTTTACCTTTCCACGGACTAGCCACCACATGGCCAGGTCTTACGTCACTGAATATATCTCATCTTTCCCAGCAATGCTAGAGCAGCAGCGCAAAACACAACTCACCAGGCTTGGAAAGCAAATGACTTTTGAATGCTTTTTTAAAGCTTTTTAATTGCTCACACGGTATTTCGATGCCACACGCCGAACGGTCCGCACAACCCAGACACATCCCGAACAAGCCTAACAGTGGCGGACGTTGCGTTGCTATTGATGTTCATGGCTTTGCGAACCTACATCAGCATCCAAAAACGTAGAATCCAATGTGTTTGTGTTTAGCTGCTATTTCAAAAATGGCGGTCAAAAGTTTCTTGATGGTCACGGTAACCCTGCAACTACTTAGTGAGAGTGGACTGCATCATCCACTGAATTATGATATGTAAATAATTAATCATTAATGTAATTACAGTGCTTAATCATCTTAATAATGTTAAGCAACCTTCTCTCAAATTAATTAAAAACCATTAAAAAAAAAAAAATAAATACGTTTAAACTATGACAGAAATATACAGTAGAATACTTCTCAAAGTAATAACAATAGTAATCATATTGTTTATTAAAACATTTCTATTTTTTTGAGGAGTACTGCACAATTTCTTATCCATATTTTAATTTAAACTGTCTTTCCAACTGTTGTACAGAACTTTGCCAAAAACAATTAGGAAATTTAATGTGCTAATTTGATTACCAGTATTTTAATAATAATTTTGTATTTGTATCATAAAATAGAATCCAGAAAAATAAAAAAAACTGATAGGACATAATATCTGGAAAAATAGAACAAATTTCATAGGGTCCTATTGTTAAATAATTTTTAAATTGCTACAATTTTATAATTTAAAGGGATAGTTCACCCAAAAATAAAAAAAAATGCTTTTAATAACCAAAATGCTTTGAAACCCCGGAACCATGTTGAGTACTTTTTATGATGGATGAATGCACTTTTTGGGCTTCAAAATCTCAACCACCATGCACTGCCATTTTAAAGCTTAGAAGACATTTTTTAAAATAAATGATTTTATTCATCTTAAAAAACCAATTAAACTGTAATTTTAACACAGCAAAAAATAAAAGAGTAGTCGGTGCCAAAATACTTTGAAACGCATGTCCCACTTCACTTCCTGTCTGCTCTACACTGTCCTATCATGTTAATAAAATAAAAAATTTAAAAACTTCATATAGCCCTACTGTGCAACCGGCCTTTGGTTTGTTGACCTGGACATAGACGATTGGAGACCAAAAAAGTCTATAAGCTTTTGAATAGGGTATATGTCGAACGTCACCTGACCAAACCCGGAAAACGTCTCATTGCTTCCACTTGTCGGAGAACGTATTAATAGCCATATTTAAAGTAATCAGTTAAATTAGCTAGCTGTTTTTATTGTTGATGTTTAATTCGATTTTATATATAAATGTCAGTGAAAAGAAAACAAAAACTTTTATATATCAATCTACATATATGATGGAAATTGGTTATGATCATCTTTAGTGTCTATTTTGAAGGCATCTTGAGTAAAACAGCTTTATTTTTAACAAGGCATATGCAAAACACGTGAACCGGAAGCAACGAGACCTGTTTAGCAGAATACAGAAGTCTGCTGCGCATAAACCCTATTGTTCATGTGGCTTTCATGCCACTAGTCTGCGCAGCGCCGGCATATCTCGAACTAGCCTAATATCAACAATGCTGGATGTTGCGTTGCTATTCATGTCTGTGGCTTTGCAAACCTACATCGGCACCCAAACTTGGCGAATCCAATGTGTTTGTGTTTAGCTGCTATTTCGAAAATGGCGGTGGCCCTGCTCCCAGCCATTTACATAAGCGGTTCTGATTTCTAGACCAGCAATGTTTTAGTGCTACTTACGAACCACTTTTCATGGTTCAGAGCTGGTGCTTTGGGTGTTGAAAGACAAAAAAAACAATTTAAAACTAGGCTGTGGCTCCAAACCAGCACTAAAAATGCCTTAGTGGAAAAAGGGTATTTGTAAACTTTGTATGATGTATATAAGCTTATATTCAACATAAAATGTTGTTCCTTCCATCCCCCGCCAAACTCTTCAGAATTTGCAGGGTTAAATGAGGTCAGAATCAAAGGCCTGCATGCTGAAAAAGGGGCCCCTCTGTTAGGACAGATTATGCTGTGAACCTCACTCAGTCATGACGGACCATGCGCTGTGTTTGGAAACACTAGCTGTAATTGTGGCCTGAAGTCACAGCGTGAACCCAGGGGGGTCTTGGGATGATTTTCAGCAGATCTCTCTGCCAAGGTCTGAGGCCAGGTCAGAGCTTAGAGACGGCTGGTTAACCTACTGACCATGACAGGTTCCAAGAGGATTTGAAGAATGTGCTCGGAAATTTTGGAATTTTCAACGGCCGTCAAGATGATTGCGCTTCCAACCGCATGTCAAAAATGATGTTGTGCAGTGAGCCAGTGCGTTGAACTGCATGTAATATTTGTTTACATGACAGCATTACCAATAAACCACATCACATTTCTCCGGTTTCCTCTTCATTCGCAATTCTAACTCCGCTGTGTCTGTTTCCTTTTGTCAGACATGCTGAAGGATCACAGGATCAGTCCTCACCGGCTCTAGTTACTCGGGTAACGCATGCGGCACACCGAACGAGTGATGTGTGCATTCATCAGCACAAAAATAGGAGAGATTTGAAGGTTGGAATGATGGAGTGACAGACGGAGTGGTAGCGGGAGAGAGACAGATGAAAGGTGCAGATGAGACCCTGTGCCGGCCCCAGATCTGATTAAGGTCCACTGATGTGTGAGAGATTCACTCTCCCTCTCACCAAGGAAGTGTGTCCTAATGGGCTTCACCCGTCTTGTTCCTTATCGCTGCCAACATCATTGCTACAGTTACCAACCTTTATCTGACTAACACAATTATGCTGCAGTCATGGTGTCGTCAGTAGGAGTCCTGCTAAGTTTTTGTATAACACTGAAAATCATAATTTAATGATCTAAAATGATTAAGCGAGACTACTTGGATATGCAGAACCACATAGCTGCATCATCTATTGAAATAGATATGTAAATAATTATTAAAATAATTAGAGCGCTTAACCATCTTAATAATGTTAAGCAACATTCTCTAAAATTAATTAAGCGCCATTTTTAGATAATTTACATTTTTGTGTATGTGTTTAACTTGAAGAAACTATGAGAGAAATATATTACTAATAAATACAGTTGAAGTCAAAAGTTTACATACACCTTGCAGAATCTGCAAAATCATACAAAACGCATGTTATTTTTTTTTATTTATTACTGACCTGCATAAGATATTTACATAAAAGATGTTTACATATAAGATATAATAATATACAGTTAAATTTAATAGTTTTCATACACCTGGCAGAATCTGCAAAATGAGGGCGGTGAAAACTTTTTTAATTTGAAGATCAGGGTAAATTTAACTTGTCTTCTGGTGAATAGTATCTGCTGTAGCTTCTGAAGTGCAGTACTAAATGAAAATGGAAAAAAAATATGATATTTAGGCAAAATAAGAAAAATGTACACATCCTCATTCCATTCAAAAGTTTACACTCCTGGCTCTTAATGCATCACTTTTCCTTCTGAAGCATCAGTGAGCGTTTGAACCTTCTGTAATATTTGCATATGAGTCCCTCAGTTGTCCAATAAAACATGTAATTTAGAAAAACTGAAACAGAAAACATGGAACACTTCAGTCTGTGTTGATAGCCTTGTGGAGAGTGTGCCGGTGCGTTACGGGTGTCCCGACTTCGAATCCCAGATCGAAGACCTTTTCCGATATTCCACCCATCTTTCTCTGTCCCATTTTGCTTCCTGTCTCTTCTATACTGTCCTATCAGAATTAAAACTTCATATAGCCCTACTGTGCAACTGTCCTCAACTGCAACTGTGTGTTTATTGACCTGGACATGTGACATTGACACCAATAAATGCAGAAACTACCCCAGTCATTACATATAGGCGTCAGTCCTTCATCTATAGGTGAAGATGATAAGTTTGTTTTTGCCTGGTCTAGACTCTGTTAAGTGAAAGCATCTCCGTAATGGTGTTAAAGGTGTCTAAGCGTTGATGGATCGTAATGCATTCGCTCATTTGCTGCGGGTATGTGAACGTCCTTTGACGTCTAGCTGCGGGGCTGCCTGTCGATCGCGCCTCTAGGGGGTTTTGTAACTACGTTACCCATGGTTATCCATCATGGTGTTAGAAGAGAGTGTTGGTAGCCATTAGCTTTAGCATCTTTATCTCTCTCTGTCTAGCACTCTAGCTGTAATGCGCGGGCCTAATTTGTTTAGCGTGCGCAGAGTGTCCATTAGGGATGGGGCTTGTGTGCCTGGGTGTCTAAGTCTGTGGAAATGGTGACAAATCACACATGGATTTCCTCTCAGTGTAACTGCTCGCAGTGTACAGAATGAACAAGATATTTTTGGTGTGGAGAGGATAGTTTCCCCACAAGAAGTGAACATTTTCTCATCATCTAAGAATTTTCTTATTAAATATATACAGCTGAATCCAAAAGTTTACATACATCTTGCAGAATCTGCAAAAATAAGAGGGATCATGCAAAATGCATGTTATTTTTTTATTTAGTACTGATCTGAATAAGTTATTTCACATAAAGTATGTTTACATATAGTCCATAAAAAATAATAGTTTTATAATAGTTCAAAAGTTTACATACACTTGATTCTTAGTACTGTGTTGTTACCTGAATAATCCACAGCTGTTTGTTTGTTTGTTTGTTTTTTGTTTAGTGATAATTGTTCATGAGTCCCTTGTTTGTGCTGAACGGTTAAACTGCCTACTGTTCTTCAGAAAAATCTTTCAGGTCCCACTAATTCTTTGGTTTTTCAGCATTTTTGTGTATTTGAACTCATCCCAGCAATGACTGTGTGATTTTGAGATCCATCTCAAACAAACAAAATTTCACACTGAGGAAAACTGAGGGACTCGTATGCAACTGTTACAAAAGTTTAAACACTCACTGATGCTCCAGAAGGAAACACAATGCAAGAGCTGAGGGGTGAAGACTTTTTGAAATTGAAAATCAGGGTAAAAATTGCTTATTTTTTGTCTTCTGGGGAACATGTACGTATGTTCTGTAGCTTCTGAAGGGCAGTGCTAAATAAAAAATAATAATATTAAGGCAAAATAAGAAAAATCTACACATCCTTATTCCGTTCAAAAGTTTACACCCCTGGCTCTTAAGGCATTGTTTTTCCTTCTGAAGCATCAGTGAGCGTTTGAACCTTCTGTAATAGTTGCATATGAGTCCCTCAGTTGTCCTCAGTGTGAAAAGATGGATCTCAAAATCATACAGTCATTGTTGGAAAGAGTTCAAATACACAAAAATGCTAGAATCTATGGTACCTGAAGAATTTTTCTGAAGAAAAGCAGGCAGTTTAACTCTTCAGGACAAACAAGGGACTTATGAACAACTATAATATAATAATAAAATAAATATTATAAAAAAACACTGCTGTAGATCATTCAGGTAACAACACAGTATTAAGAATCAAGTGTATGTAAACTTTGAACAGGGTCATTTTTATAAATTCAACTATTATTTTCTCTTGTAGACTATATGTAAAAACATTTTATGTGAAATATCTTATTCAGGTTAGTACTAAATAAAAAATAACATGCATTTTGTATGGTCCCTCTTATTTTGGTAAAATAATTAACATTTTGCAGATTTTGCAAGGTGTATATAAACTTTTGACTTCAACTGTATGTTTAGAAAACAGTTCTTTCTGGTAATTGAATCTGATTGGCTGATAAGAGTGTGATGTTCTAGTGATAACAGAATTCTGAGCGTTTCACTGTTTGTATCACTCCACAGGTGATGGTGGACCCCAAATCCACTATAATTTTAAAAATAATACTGGTTTTGTGTCAAATGTATTTTGTTATTTAAGATATTGTCTATTTGAAAATATTCTTCAAAAACTTTTTTTATTTTTTTTTATTTATGTGGATGACACTTTGTAGTAAAATCTATGTGAATGCATAGAAAGAGACCTGACAGGCAGTTTTGCGACAGCGTTCTTACCTCATCTCGAAAGTTTCTTCAAAATTCCCCCCAGAGCTGTAAAACTTGTAAAAGACAAACAACCTCGGGTCTATCATTAATGAAAGTTGTTTTCAGTTTACAAGTAAATCATTGTATGATTTACCAAAATGTAGTCATATTAATGCTAATGTTAAATGTCTGGTGTTCATAAATGTTAATAAAGGCTTGCCCCCGATCTAGCTGCTCTGAGAAGAAACAACACTAAACATCATTGGTTTTATCTATATTGAGTTTGTGTTAAATTCTTGAACACTGAACACAGTGCAAAACTTAATATATCAGCAGTAAAGCCATACATTCCACTCCAGCATGCAGACAGTGTAACGATTGTATGGAGAGTGGAGAGGTTTTATATTCCCTTGCGAGTCTGGGTCAAGAGTACTAGATCTTACTTTGTCTCAGGATCTATTATGGATAGACTGGTTAACCTTTCACACACTAGACCACTATATTGGGCCTATAAACTTCTAAAGAAAGAGATATATTGGCTGTGGGTCTCAGATATGCATACAGACATTGAGATGAACTAGCTTTGAAAGGTGGCTACATTTAAAGACCACGCAGCTGAATAACTCTGCATGGCAATGCCAAAAAAGTTGCAAAGCAGTATGTACAAAAGCAAACACACACTTGTAGCCCACTAACCATGCAGGATATTACTGTGGTTTCCTACAAGACTACCCAGAAAGCTGTCGAAAGTTTGTTTCAGATCTTCGATAAATAGCTGAGAAGCAAATATCCTGTTCCGTGTAGTTTGTCATAAGACAGTAAGGCATTCATGATTTCAGTACGAAACTAAAATTGCATTGTCTGGTAGCCACTGTGGTGAATATTTTCTTAGAAGAAAAGCTGTCATATGCTTCCTGCCTGGGGTGTGTGTGTGTTTTTTCTTTCTTAGAGATAGCAGTGACATAGAGCTTGGTAGGGCAACAGATCAAGCTTTAAAAGGCTTGGGCCATTTTTGTGGTTCATAGTCTTATCAGGTAATCACAAACCTGACAACAACATCAGGTGCACAAAGCGAGAGAAAGAAAGAGTGTGAAATGGTGACTGGCAACTATAGAGTGCACAAAGTTTTTTCTTATTCTCTTTCACTCTCTACTTGTTGGATAGGGATGAATGGCTGTCTGCTCTACAGTGTGGCAGCCGAAGTTCTGGGCTCATGGAGGGATTCCTTAGGAGATGGGAGAGGAGAACAGGGGGTGTTTATGGGGGGGATCTTGTAAGCTTTCATTGTTGTCCTGGGCTTTCCCACACTCTCACTTTTGTGTGTGCAGTCTCCTGCAAACTCTGACATGATGAATTACCTGCTGCATGCTGCATGCCATGTGGTTCAGTTGCACGGGAGCTACCAAAGTACCAAAGCGCGGCTCTCTTTCTCTGTTATAGTTACACCTCCTCCCCCAAACCCACGCTCATCTCTCAATTTGCTTCCTTCCGTTCATGAGCAGACTATCACTCTCCCTCCCTCCATTATGTTCCTCACGCTCAAACTATCTATCTTGGAAAGCGAGGCACACGGCCACAGGCTGTTCAACTTTCTCTCTCTTTCTTTGCCCATTAGCCTCATCCAGCCCTCCCCTCATTGGCGGCCGATGATGTCCGGAGGGTCTCTGGATCAGTGCCCCCACCTCCTCATAAAAAGCCTTTCTATGCCTCTAAATGCGAGCACCAAACTGCCGGCCATTAAATGTTTGGTTCGCCACAATAGAGACATTAACACACGAGTGAGTAGCTCTGAAAAGCCTGTGAGGGTGTTAGGTGGATTCAGCACGGCAGACGACCCTTTCAGCGAGCCCTGAACTACTACAAGCACAGTGGTTTCAGCTGAAGATTGAAACCTGGGTTGAACTGTTTCGGGACAGGTGTAACTTATTTGTAACTTACTCCTAGGAGAATAGAGATCATTACTGTTCAAAAGTTGATTGAAAATACAGTGAAACAGTAACATTTTCAGCAGCCATTATCATTCAGAAATCATTCTAATATGCTGATTTGGTGCTAAAGAAACATTTTTTAGAATTGAAAACAGTTTGTGCTGTCTAATATTTCTGTGGAAACCATGACACATTGTTTTCCAGATTCTCTACTAAATTGAAAGTTCAACAGCACTTTTTGAAATTGGAAACTTATGTAACACAACAAATGTCTTTACTGTCACTTTTGATCAATTAAATGCACCCTTGCTGAATAAAAGTATTAATTTCTTTACGCACACATGCTCAAAATCTTACTGATCCCTAACTTTTGAGCAGTGTAAATGGGCCAGTCTACAGAATTGGTGCAAACTGCTGTCCCACAACCAAAAAATACATTTAAAAAGCATTTAAGTATACAAATATTAGATGTTTCCTAAGATCATTTTATTATCTATTGAAACCCACAATGATATTTAAAATATCAGTAAGCTTACTATATATAAAATAATCATTTAGAGGGTACTTTCAACTGAGAGGTGATATTGAAATAATTTTTGCATTTTATTCAGTTGTTGCTGTCATTTTTTAAGGTGAAGTTATTTTTTTTGCAAATTACGAAACTTTATGTGAAAAAAGTGTACCGCATTTTCATATCACACTGAAACAGCATATGTTTTAGTCCATTGGCTGAGACTGATTTTAACTACACCCCTACATTTATGATCAGGAAATATTCATCTGTCTATCTCTCATATTTACATAGTGAGTAGATAGGCTACATCATTTTGAGGTAAATTTGTTCAAAAGTATGAGAAATCTGTGTGTAACTTTAAAGAATGTTACTACCGAACCACATTTTTCTATAATTAAACACTTTTTTGCAAGTTGCTCTATAACATTTAGTTTTTATGTGTACAACTGTTCAGAACTGTGCTAGCTAACCATGTGCTGATTAGCATCTTTGAGCTAGGTACAGAAGTATCTAAAATTGTCACTATCGAAATAGTTACGAACGAAACATTTGGAGAAGTCTCATCAATCACACTTAAATATTGTTAAAATTGTAATTTTTATTGATTTACCTCTGAAAACGTAGTAACATAAGAAGATGTAAGGAAAATCTTAATAGGTCAATTTAACCCTTCTTATTGAATTATATATTACTGTTTCGGTAGTGACAAATTTGGGGAGAGGACAAGTATTCCAAAACTTTCTGAAATACAATATGAGTATTGAGAAATCATAAAATTTGCAGACATACAAAAATTTTGAAGAAAGACCAACTCTGACTTTAAATCTGTAGAATGGCCCATATATACCTTACGTTAAATTAAAATAATTTCAAATATAAGTGTACATGTTATGAGTAAAGTAACAGGCAAAATGCACTTACATACCTTGCTTTATTTTCAAGGTCAGGAGATTACTTTCTTTTGTGGTTCCATGTGCATGTGTGTTTTTTTTGGGTGAGGTTTTTCTTCTAGCAGTGAATCTGCACTGCAGCGCAACCTGCCAAACAGAACAATCTGCAGTATGAAAAGTTAGATTTGGCCCTCAATCCAAGCCATTATAACTGACTGACCTTTCAGGGTGAAAGGGGGAGAGAGCAGGTGACCGGAGTTCAATCCTTTTAGAAATGGGCTGAAAAAAGGTAGAGACTGAAGCATTTCCTTTGGATAAAAAGTCAACCATTAAGCTTTGATGTGGCTCAAAATGACACAAAATGGCAGAAATGCACAAATGGCACATGAATTAGTCTGGGAAGAAAGGTTTGTGTGTATGTGTGTGTGCTGAACATAGCACTGGCTGAATGTACACCGGGTAGTGATTCTATGAAGAACTCTTAACAGTAGCTCACTATCCTCCTCTAATGGCCATTTGTGTTATGAAAGCAAAAGGAATATTGCAAGCATATTTCATCTACTCTGTCTGGACTTCCATTGTTTCTGTTGAAGAGCAAAAGCTGACATTGCATTTTTCTGTAGCTTTGAGAGACAATCCACAGTGACCATGAGGATTGTAAGCATCTTAAAGACACCCCACAAACAAACAGCCTTAGAAGGGGGGTTGGTGGTAGTTGAGGAGTCTGAGAGTCTTGTCATGTCATTGATATGACATATTGCCATGACAGAGTTTTGTTACTGGATGAATGAAGCCTTCTAAAAACCTTTTCTTATTTCACCCCACGGGGAAATTAGGTCATTGGCATGCAGCCTGTATGGGGTGTAAATTGCTTAATTGTCTTAATTGGACACTTAGAAAATCCCAGTTGGTGCAAAGAGAGAGTGGATAAAGTGATGCTGGTTTAACTGGTCGTATTCAGCTATGAATTACACATCTGGCAAAGGTTACAAATTATATCTTGCGATTTTAATTCTACTGTAGTCCATTTAGCATACCTTATTTGTAAAAGAATAGTTCCGGATCTAAAATATTATTGAAGGAGCTATGTTCAAGTCCATTCAAATGATGGCAGTGCTCTGCCATCCCAATGTTCATACCATCCACCTTATCTGCCCTAAATAGTATTGAAAATTACTACTATCACATAGAATTTAGGATGGATAGTATCCACATTGGGACGCAGGCATTGATCTAAATGTCTACCCATAATGCACTGTGAGAATCATGCTGACTGAATCCCCACAACTCAGTGGTGGCGTCCAAAATAGAAGTTTTTATCAAAAAGCATAAACTACGAAAAGCAGCAGCCCTTCTGGTGCACTTAGTGTCTGTATTTGTACAGATATCAGAAGCATCTCAGTGTAAGGAACAAGTGGAAAGTTTATTTTTAATTGCATCCCAGATCATGTTTGAGGATTGATTGGAGCATTTTATTTGTTAACAAGGCACAGTGTCATGGAAGGTTCACAAAGATACATTCTTCCATGAACCTTCTTTGTGAACCTTCCATGACACTGTGCCTTGTTGACAAAATAAAATGCTCTAATCAGTGCTCAAACATGATCTAGGATGCCATTAAAAATTTACTTTCCACTTGTTCCTTACACTAGAATGCCTCTTATGTCTGTACAAATACGGACACTAAGTGCACTAGATGAAGTGGTACTAGATCTGACTGCAGCTGCATCACAAACTGAAAGTAAATGATTTCGTAATGGTTTGTCTGGAAATTCCTGACAAGCCTTTAAAGGATCACCTTTTAAAGGGAACCCTGGGTATTAAGACTTGTATGGCTTAATATAACATAAATTTTGTTTCTTAATGAAATATGTAGTAGAAAACTTATGAAAGATTTACGTTATTTAAAAAATCCACATAGTTTTTCATATTTTGGACTATTTTGGACTGGTGCTATGTGTTGCTATTTTTACTGCAACACAACTCGAAATACACACCTCGGAAAATAAAATACTGATACGGTGGCATATTGTGCTGCTTTTCGCTGTGATTTTCAGTTGAAGGGCAACAAGAAAAGCGATGTAAGTCTTCACTGCTTTTTTAGTGATAAGAGGAGGAAAGAATGGGAAGGTGCCTATGGACCTCTTTGTTCTTCCCACTTTAGCCCTGATGCTTTTGAGGCTTTTCGTAGACCACAGCTACTGAAAAAGCTTATAAACAGCAGAGACAAAAAATGCTAGGTGCCATCCTGGCAGGATGTAAACATGCTGATGCTTGGTATGACGCCGCAGCCACTGAAGGAGTTTCTCGGGATGGATTTCACTCGATATCCGGGGGTGTTTTGACACCTTTTGGGGACAAATCGATGGTACGGCATTTGGTTTAAGCCTATGCTTATATCTGTCGCCACCTCTAAGAACTTTCTGTTGCTGTGATCATTGTATATGTATTTTATTTTACGAGTTGTGTATTTCTAGTTGTGTTTAGGGTTGTCGCTAACAATTATTTTGGCAATCAAGTAATCAGACAATTATTCTGACGATTAATCGAGTATTTGGATAATTAAAATTAATTTTTTTTATGTATAGTATAGTAAGTAAACAATAGCCTTTAAAATGACTTGAAATACATATAGCAATAAGTCAATAATAATTGGTTCAAATACAGTATTAAAAGCAAGTAATCATATGGTTTTATTGAACAAAACTGAAAATACAGTGTATTTTTAAACAGTAGAACTAATGTACATTATGCATTATATCAAATGACTACAGAGGGCGCCAACGGCGTGACGACTGTTTTCACTTTACTGGTCAATATAATCCTTTAATATTAACTAAATAACATTTTATTCAAATGTCCACTTAATCTTGCCACAGCCACAGTAATTACATAAAAATGTGAACATTAAAATGTCTAAACCCAGAGGAGGGTTTGAGCTTTTATTTTGAAATCGCGATTAACAGTTAGCATACTGAGAAATGAAGTGCATATTAAACCCGCAGCGCATATATTTTATTTGAATTGTAGCGTTTGTGAATTTACAATAGCATTATGTGTTATTACGGTTTTTAATTGGGTTTAATATATATCTGAGCATATCACACCAGCCCTCAGGTCCCTACACTGGCTTCCAGTTATATTTAGAATTGATTTTAAAGTACTTTTACTCATTTATAAATCACTCAATGGCCTAGGACCTAAATACATTGCAGATATGCTCACTGAATATAAACCTAACAGACCACTCAGATCATTAGGATCGAGTCAGTTAGAAATACCAAAGGTTCACACAAAACAAGGGGAATCCGCTTTTAGGTATTATGCTGCCCGCAGTTGGAACCAGCTTCCAGAAAAGATCAAATGTGCTAAAACATTAGCTACATTTAAATCTAGACTCAAAACTCATCTGTTTAGCTGTGCATTTACTGAATGAGCACTGTGCTTCGTCCGAACTGATTGCATTCTGTCTCTTAAACTTATTTTAAATCAATTTTTAAATCATTATATCAATCAGTTTTTACATTTTACATGTTTTTGTTTTATTGTTGTGATCATTGTTTTTATGATTGTTCTACTTCCTCTTTTTTGATCATTGTTTTTATTATTGTTTTTATGATTATTCTACTTCCTTTTATGTAAAGCACTTTGAATTACCTCTGTGTATGAAATGTGCTATATGAATAAACTTGCCTTGCCTTGCCTTAATATATCATCCAGCCTTAGAAAACAGTCTCATGCGTTTCATGGTTTCTCGTCCACGGAATACGCCGCTTCCAGTATTTTGCCGGTTACTCGACACGGGCGAATTGCAGTCGAGTATTTTTTTAAATCAAGTACTCAAACTGAATCAAGGAATTGTGTGTGTTGTGTTGCATTAAAAATAGCAACAGGTAGGGCTAGCAGCTCACCAAGTGCAACCTTTTGACATCATTGTAATAATGGCGCCCCCAAAATATGTAAATCCTTAATGGGTTTTCTACTTCATATTTCTTTAAAACAGGACGTTTTATAGACAAAGGGTCAGAATAATCTTTTTTCCACGTTTTCTTTTTTTTGTGCAAAAAACTTGAAGTAAACTGTGAGGAACATATTCCATGTCATGACCCCTTTAAATAAATGCATGTTTGTTTATTTCGTCCTACTACGAGCGTTTTCCCACTTAATTTAGCTTACTTCAGAAACTTACACCATCAAACAAAGTGTCGTTATCACTAAAATTACCTCAGAACAGTAGAATTAAGCAGTTTAAAGCCAGTCTAAAATGAAATTTGGCAGCTGTCATCGTCCGCGCTTCCTTCAGTTTCTGTGTGGCGGTTGAGATCTTTATCGAGCTCGCGCCTTTAAAAGCACCCGCGCGCCTCCCGTCGTCCTCCGTTTCCCTGGCAGCCCGAGATGATTGACACTCCGAGGCTAGTCCCGGACCCTCCCTCTCCACTGCTCTGCTCTCCTCTCCTCACTTGAGCTCTGATCGCGAGCCTCAGTAACTTTCTACAGCGAGAGGGATGCAGCGCGCGTTCAGCGCAGCCTGAAAATGGCAACCCTTTGGATTTATCCGTCCCTTCTTTTCTTTCTTTTCCCCTCCCTCACACCGAGTCAAGCCTTACGGAATTACCCAGAGAATGAAGGTAAGAGGGCTTTGCGTTTAATAACTAAAGAATGGGATTAATTAATGGCTGAGGTTTGCGGGAGACACAGTTTTCTGAAGTGCGCTCTGGATGCTGTGGTTCCTATAAATCATGCATAAGGTGGATGAAGCAAGCGGGGAAAAATAGCAAGTGCATGTGTTTTTAACTAAGGTTTATTGAAATATTAGGGCACAACATGCTTGTCCGGTAGAACTCGCTCTTGAAGTGCTCCCTGTGGATTGCAGTTGGACATTTCCAATGTTTTTAACACTGTACACGTGACAGTTATTAGGTTAATGAAAACACACGAACACAAGTATGATTTTAAGAAATATTTTAATGCACCTGTTTGCTACCACAGCAAAAAATAACGACAGTGTAAAAAACAGTTTACGACATTTGTTTTTCAAAACACAAATAAGCTGCGAATACTCTATGTACTATAATAGAAAGTCACCGTACAACAGTAAAGCACTATTTTGTATTTATTTATGTATTTATTATTTTTATTTTTTTTCTAAAAGTTAACTGGAAGAAACTTAAGAGTTAGAGTACGTATTAGAAAGTTATTTAATATTTGATTATTTAATATTATATAAAGTTTTTTAAAACACATACAGTACATTTGCTAAGGATTAGAAAACGAATAAAACAAAATTAAGAACATGATGTGAGCGGGTAAACTTATTTTATAAATTGTGCAGTGTGTTGTGTGCATTGTGCCGTATGGCCAGCTGGAACCAGAGAGAAGTCTCTATAAGCCTGATCATTTATCAGTGACCATAAGGTGATTTGTTAATGGTGACTGCATCTTGTCTATATAGCAGTCTCAATACATGCTAGAAAAATCTGTTCCACAGTCTGTTAAATAAATAAAAAATCCTGAAATAGCATATAAGTACCAGTTCCCTGCCACAAGAATGATAATACATGAAACTGGCCAAGTCACTTTATTAACAAAAAATTGGAACAGTAATGTATGCTTATATCAGTGTATTTGAAATGAAGGTTTATATTTATCATCTAAAAAAGCATGTTTTTCTGTGTGTTTTGTGTTGTGCGTTGTCCAGCAAATAGTTCAATATGGTTCGTTTTAAACTGTAAACTCCTTTTTTTTAAATGATGAAGACAGACCACATGAATGAGCTTCTTTTTTGACACAGCTTAACTCAAATGTTGGAATTTGAGGTTAGCAAAATGCATCCTAGATAGACAATGAAAATAATGCTTCCATCGAGGCAGAGAGCTTTTCCGGTAATTTCCTACTATTTTCTTGGTACTTTAAGTGAATTCATTCACATAAATCGAAGAAATCAGCTTTTTAAGTCACAGAAGCATTTCGATCGCACGAATGCCTACCCTCATTCCTCACCTGAGGAAAATTTCTTTTGTTGCATTAAAAAAAATACATTTGAGTGGATGATGAAATTGTGTTTAACCAGTGGAAATAAGAGACAAATCATTTTGTGCCCAATAGAAGGACTAAACAGTGCTTTTCTGGTTGGTGTCTCTGGCCGT
This sequence comes from Labeo catla, assembly GCA_012976165.1. Lineage (NCBI taxonomy): Eukaryota > Metazoa > Chordata > Actinopteri > Cypriniformes > Cyprinidae > Labeo > Labeo catla. Next base: position 416,326 of record VONZ01000548.1, on the reverse strand, counting down.
CCGGTGACTGGAAATCGCTTTCGCTCTGTGTTCCCTCCCAGCAGGGCTTGTTCTTCTAGTATCTTTCTTCTCTAAAATGTTTTCTGCTTTCTTCTGAACCTTCCTGTCTGTTATCGGCCTAATTGGCTGACTTTAGTCTACTGCCACATGTATTTTTGCAGTAGCATGTGCTTTTGTGCGTATGTGAGCAGAGTGCATAACCGCTCCAATGCCAAAGCACAGTCTCTTCTGCTTTGTCTCTGCTGTGCTCCGCGGTGCTCTATGTGACTGTAAATAACGTCTTCTCATCTTGAGGACGCCCGCTGTGCTTGCTCGCCGAGCCGTAAGACTGACCAGCGTTTGTTATTTTAAGCCGCAGTGGGAGTGCGGGTGCCATGTTACACTAGAGCAATGCGAACACAATGACACGGGAGTCATTTGCCACATATGGACCAAAATGTGGAAGTCATCTAAGAAGGAATGGATTCAGAGAGGTCAGGGGACAGTGCAGTAGCTGATGCGAACAGCAGAGGGCGCCCTGTAGCACATGAATTCTTTTGTCAAGGTTTTGTTTTGCGGTGGATCTCAGAGTTGAGTTTAGAATAGCAGAAACTAAAAAGTAGGTTTTATTTAGATTTTCCAGTTTCAACAAGCACGTGACTACACCGATTCAAAACTAATTTTACAATGAATTGAAGAAAAGCTCTGTTTAGCCTCTCACAGTCTTAACAGCTGAGGGTTCATACCACCTGCTTAAGAAAAGATTAGATTGAGTCTGATCCGGGTTGGTGAGCTTAATTCGGTTTAATGGCTTAAAAAGAACATTTAATCTTTTTGCTGAACCCCTGGAATGGTCATCGATTTTTATGTTTCTTTTTTCTCTTCTTATGCTCCAGATTAGTATTCTACCTCCACCGTGGGCTGTTTTCACTGCTCTGATATTCCTCTCTCTCTCGCTTCCCTTCTAGCAAGTTTGGGTGACCTGTCCTTGTTGCATGCTTTCATTTACTGGGCAGCAGGATTAGTGGCTCAGCTTCCCCCCCAGGGGAAGAGGGTCTGTTTGTAAAGGAGCCTCTGTTCTCTGCCTTTTCTCCAGGTTTAAACAGTCTGGATTAGAGTGCCCTCATGGCCAAATGCCTCGGCTAAAACAAGCAAGAGAGTAGAACACACACAAACACAGAAAATCAAGTATTTGTGCTCATATGATACATTTGATCTATCTAGGAACTTCTGAGCAGTTGTATTTAAAGATATAGAGCTAGATAAACAGACATCATTTTTATTTCTCATTTTCTTAAAGGGACAGTTCACACAAAAATTTAAATTGTCATTAATTACGCACCCTCATGTCGTTCCAAACCTGTAAGCGCATCGAAGACTGACAGTAAAAAGAAGAAATGGTTGAATAAAGTCATTATTTTTGTTTTCTTTGCACACAAAGAGTTTTCTTATAGCTTCATAAAATTAAGGTTGAGCTACTGATGTCGCACGGACTACTTTATCGATGTCCTTACTAACTTTCTGGGTCTTGAATGTGTCAGTTGCGTTGCTGTCTATGGAGGGTCAGAAAGCTCTTGGATTTCATCAGAAATATCTGAATTTGTGTTCTGAAGATGATTGAATGTCTTACAGGTTTGCAACGACATAAGGGTGAGTAATTAATGACAGAATTTTAATTTGTGGGTAAACTGTCCCTTTAACGTTTAGGAGACATAATGACGTGTTTCAGGAGAAATAATAATGGAAACAAATGAGCCATTGTGTGTGGATGGAATTTGCTCCTGGATAAAAACGAGATGGGAAATATTTGAGGTAATATCAAAATGTTTGACTTTTAGTCGTTTTGTACTCTCATGTTGTTCCAAACTGTTTCTTCCATCTGTGGAAGACAAAAGAAGAACTGTACTGAAAATCTTGTTTTTCTTCATCCAGTGTTTTTTGGGACCCTTTTGACTTTTTGTTTTTGTACACACATTTTTCACAATATCTATGTTCTGCAGTTCAAAGCCAGCCATATGTGACCCTGGACTACAAAACCCATCATAAGTAGCACAGGTATATTTGTAGCAGTAGCTAACAATACATTGTATGAGTCAAAATTATCGATATTTCTTTTATGCCAAAAATCATTAGGATATTAAGTAACATCATGTACCATGAAGATATGTTGTACATTTCCTACCATAAATATATCAAAACTTAATTTTTGATTAGTCATGTGCATTGCTAAGGACTTCATTTGGACAACTTTAAAGGTAATTTTCTCAATATTTAGATTTTTTTTTCCAGAAATTTAAATAGTTGTGTCTTGGCCAAATATTGTCCTATCCTAACAAACCATACATCAATAGAAAGCTTATTTATTCCACTTTTATATGATGTATACATCTTAATTCAAGAAATTTACCCTTATGACTGGTTTTGTGGTCCATGTTCACATATAGGTTTGCAACAACATTGGGTTTGTCATCTTTTACTGCTGACTGAATTTTCTTGATGAGCTATCCCCTTGAGATCTCTTCGAAACTCTTGAGTAGATATTTAAATTACTACAGTCTTTCTTTTAGGAGAATAGCTATAGATCTGTTTATTGATTGCACTTGTTTAACTATATAATGAGATCTGGAATCATAATATCATTTTATGATTAATCACATCAGTGTAATTGGATTGCTTTTATCACCGTCATTATTTTGTTCATGACCTTGAGCTGACGTGGACATTGATTGGCCGCCTCACCGCACTGATTCACCTCTATTACTGGGATTACTGATGGCTTTGCGCTGTGGGTCGCACACTGATGTGCAATCATAAAAAAAGACCTTAAAGGGCCTCTTAATTTCCCACCATACACACTATTATTACCGCACACGACCAAAGGCTGAGGGCAAATGATTTTCTGGACACACAATGGCTCGAGTCAGATAATTGATTGCCAATATTATTTGCAATGAAATTAAAATAGGTGAACGAGGTAGGGGTAGACATATAGCTATTGATTTGGCCCTCGAATGGCCTACAAACAGTGTGAATTGGCAGGCGGCTGTAGGATCATTTTACATGAACGGTTATTTGTTTTGGTTGAACTCGGGTTGGTGTTTTGGGCTCTATGTTTTGTTTTTGTAAAGGAACCCTTCCTGTGACATGCTGGGCTGGTGACCTGTATTCACTGGGATGCCCTCTGTAGCTACAACTACTTCTGTCTGCAACAAATGAGCTGCTCCGTCCTCCCTTTTTAACTCTCTCGCTCTTTCCTTTCTGTTTCTACAAATTAACGCCTCTGACACTCATGTTCGACTACCGGTTCTCTCACTGGAAGCTCATTAGCAGGCTAGTCAACACAATGGAGCCTGACTCTAAACGTCACGCTGTGCACTCCGCTCTCCCTGCGGTCTTGCTGGGTCCCAGTCTTGACCTTTTATTTGTTTTAATTGAATTCATCTGTCTGCCTTCGGCCTCAGCTTCTCTCTTTTTCACGTGGTTTGGAGAGGCGATTGTGCTCAGAGAATCGCCGTCTTACCGCAGCGCTAAACAAACAGCAGGGTTTTTCAATTTGCTCGGCTCTATGTTATTGACCGGGTGAAATCTCTCAGTGCCTCCGTCCCGCATGCTTCGAATCTCTGTTTTCTGTTTGTCGGAGCTGATGGTGGGCTGTTTGCTCAGCTCATCTGCGCTGGCGCCTCCCGCATGGTGGGTCAAACGATGGTTAGATTCACATTTCGATGCAATGCGACCTTGCCACTCAATGAGCGTCTCTTTTTCAAAAGCCAAAACCAACATCCTGCTCCGGACGGCCTGTTTCCTGGGTCACTCTCATATCACATGATGTCTTTGTGACCTGATCCAGTCTTATGCGGTTCTTGAGACAGCACTTCAGATGGTCAACACAGTGATAAAAGAGGTGTAATTTAAGTAATGCACCTCTTAACTGGAAAATAATACAGCCTGGTCATGTTATAATGATCGGGCAGCATTTCTGGTAGGGAAAATAGTTAAAGTGATACGATAATGCACCACAAAACTATTGGTGGTTACAAGTAAGTGCACTGAAAATGGATGGAATGAGGTTTGTGAGTAGATGAAGGTGAAAATTAATTCTCATTTCCTTTGCAGATTTAAGTTTCTGGTGTCATACGACTCACTTCTACAACCACAATGTGACAGAACTACAGTGACATTAATCAAGAACTGAAAAATGTCAAATGAATTGATTCATTTTGCACTTTTTAAGTTTTTTTTTTTATATACAATTTGGGCTACATCTGTTAAGTTAAATATTTATCTGAAATATTTACCTCACAGGATTCATCACAACTCAGAGACACTCAGGTTTGTGAATGGAATCGAACCTTTTTCCATCTAGCATCCAGGTGATTATGGGAATTCTAGTGGTGTTTTTGTTCAGTCCGTGTTGAGCCTGATGGCCAGTGGGAAATGGCAGAGGAAAATGAGAATGAAAGAGATGAAAAGGAGAGGAAAAGAGTGGTCATTGTCTGAGGGCTTCATTCTCCATGCACTCTCCAGACCGGGCCTGATGTTGGCAGCACAATAGCAGGGCGACCTGGCAGCTGATAGGGGGAAAAAAGAGGCAGAATGGAGATGTGTTTGTGGGAAGGATTTGTATTCCAATGAGCTTTAGCCTGGACTGACTGAAAGTCTCTCTCTCTCTCTCTCTTTCTCTCTCTTTTTCTCCCTCAGTCACTCACACTCTTTTCTTTTCCAGCTTTCTCTCATTCTTTCCCTCCTGTGGCCAATTTGGTGCCGAGGGACTTGAGGATGCTGTCATTCAAAAATCTTGTCTTCTAAAGCTTTGTGTTCCCATGACTTCAAGCTTTGTCCTCCCGTGCGATTGTCAGAGTGCATGTGTGTGCGTAAAGCGGGTGTATTCAGTTTTCCTTCTCTCCTGTCCTCAGTTTTGTGTGTGTCAGAGCTTGTCTGGCTTTGCCGTGCTCCACATAAATTCTACAGTACTTTCACAGGGCAAACAGACACTGATATTTTATATTTACAATATTTTTACCTAAGTACTTTACAAAGCCAAATTCTAATTATACAAGGTTTTTCTATTTCTGTTCTGTCTGACATGGATGTCTAAATTGTGTTGTTGGTGGCTGCTAGATTTCCTGAATACAGCTAATATGAAGTAGTGACTAAAATAAAGATTATTGGAGTCTATTTTACAAGACAATTCTGCTTTAGTCTTTCTATTATAAAATTTCATATGTCCGAATAGTGAACCCCCATTCTGAAAGTGGCTTGGTTTTAAGGAGCCACTAAAGGGACATGGTTATGTGTGATCATGAAGCTTGAAAGTGAAAGTAAAAAGTGAGCGATTTCAATGCCCTGCAGTATAATTGCTCAACAATATAATTGCGAGAGGAAGCACTAAAAATATATATTTTCTCCTCCCATCTTGTGTATATTCCCTTTAGGGGTTCCTTAGTACAAGTCATTTCCTTTTCAAAAATGAGATTCAGAAAGGATGCATAGAACTGATTAAAAGGGACAGTAAAGGAATTTATAATGTTACAAAGGATTTCAATTTCAAATAAATTTAGTTTTATTGAACTTTCTATTCATCAAAAAACGTAATGTTTCCTTAAATATATTAGAACTTATATTAGATATATTAGAACTATATTTTCCTTAAATATATTAGAACTAGGCCAATATTATTTATTTTAATGTTCATACTAAAACACTGATCACAGATTTTATACAGCTGAAGTCAAAAGTTTACATACACCTTGCAGAATCTGCAAGATTTTAGTTTTTTTTTACCAAAATAAGAGAGATCATACAAAATGTAGTACTAGTACTAACCTAAATAAGATATTTCACATGAAAGACATTTATATATAGTTCACAAGAGAAAATAATAGTTGAATTTATAAAAATGACCCCATTCAAAAGTTTATACACTTGATTCTTAATACTGGGTTGTTACCTGAATGATCCACAGCTGTGTTTTTTTTGTTTAGATAGTTGTTCATGAGTCCCTAGCTTGTCCCTGCTGTTTTTCAGAAAAATCTTTCAGGTCCCACAAATTCTTTGGTTTTTCAGCATTTTTGTGTATTTGAACCCTTTCCAGCAATGACTGTATGATTTTGAGATCCATCTTTTCACACTGAGGACAACTGAGGGACTCATATGCAACTATTACACAAGGTTCAAACGCTCACTGATGCTTCAGAAGGAAATACGATTCATTAAGAGCTGGGGGTGTAAATTTTTCTTATTTTGCCTAAATATCATATATATTTTTTTATTTAGTACTGCCCTTCAGAAGCTGCAGAGGATACTTGTTCCCCAGAAGACAAAATAAGTTAAATTTACCCTGATCTTCA